>JANKKB010017684.1:0-46063 GCA_026225775.1 Bursera palmeri
CTACTGACTCAAACTCAATGGAGTTAGCACTCAACTCAAATGAGATTCTCATTTGGCCATGCTTTCATAGAATGTTCATCTCTGTTGACTCTGAAAAACTTGGAGCAAATAGAATTTGATATCAGGCTGCATCTTGTAGGAACAGGAGCGAAGCTTTCTGCTGGCCTTATCTTCTAAGCTCTGGCCAACTACCGTGCTGTATAGTCTTACTAACCTATCTTTTTTAGAGCCGTTAACTACTGTAGTGGGCTTATTGAAAGGTTGGAACTGCCCCTATCACATAAAATGTCTATTTTCATTCATTGTATTTGGAATTTTCGTCACTATGTGAAGACGATTTAATAGTTGAACACGCTGGAAATCATAAAGACCGGTGATTGTATTACAAAGAATCTTGTGTAATTTAGTTTTGTATGTTGGTTTGGGTTGGTAAAATACTTGGTTGTCCCCACTGCCCATAACAGATGCTTCAGCGCTTGTTCTAGGTGAAGGCAGGGAGTTTGTATGTCTTCTTGTTTGGTTAGATATAAAAATACTTGTCATGATGTTAACCAGAGGAACCAGTATAGATTATGGAGAAGATATACTCCCAGTCAAACAGCATTGCAGAGTAACCATCTAGCTTGTACTAGTGATTCGTTTCTCTTGAGTAAAATTTAAAACAAGCAACATAACCAACATGCCATGCTTTATTTAGAAGGGTGCACAATTGCCCATGTTAAGGGTAACCAGATGTAAACTTTGGAAGAAAGATTAATGCTTAAATTGGTTTCATTACTTCAATTACAATGTAGCAGATATTCGAGTATATCCATTAAGCTAGATTCTGTTAATAATGAACAAATATAAAACTCTTGTCATTGGCCTTGTTGAGCGTGGCAGCTTCAATACAGCTCCCTGGCCCTGTCGTGTGAACCAAAAACACAATCAATGACCGCATGTGATGGTTTGCATGCAAATCACATTCCAACGATCAGCTGGATAAGACAATTTTACTTGTTCCAACTCAATTTGTTGACATTACGTGGACCTGACACGGGAGAAACAAATTCTTAAAACAAAGCTCAACCGAATAATAAATGGATCGAGTACCCAAAAGCCAGCTCAAAGCAAGCACATGCTGAGTCAGTTTGTTCTCTTTCTATCGAAATTTTTAACACCTTGATAGAGAATGAAGTTATGCAGTTACTCCTGCAAGTTACTGGGCAACAATGCTTGGACTACTCAAAGTTTTCTCCAGCTGCCTTCTAACGGACAACAACTATTACGCATTTACTGCATTTTTTTCCTCAGAAATTTTGGGATTTTGTTTTCTTCATGATCAATGAATGAGCCTATAATATGAGGTACATAAATGAGCTGCAGAATTAAAGCTACAAGTGTCCCGAAATATATCAAGAAAGGGTCATTTGTGTGCCTATTTCATTGATCATGTAGAACACAAAATCCCATATTTGTTCTCCCGTCCCTTGCTAACAAAGAAGCTGGCACACGAATTTTCTTGCTTGATGACACAACCAGCATTATAGAAAGAATCTTTTGCTTGCTAAAAACTTTAGACCACTTTGCTGCCAACTTAACTAAGACGTCATTGGGTTTTCCTCTCCTCTGTGCATAAAGAGGACGGCCACAATAGCCGCTCTATTCATCAATCAAACGTTGAAAAGAATAGGCAAGAAGATGATTCACCTTAAGAGCTAATATTTCACAAATAATTTTTGAAACAATTGTCATTAGGCTCTACCATCTACTGACATGTTGACTCTAATTAATATTATCTGCTGTGATGAACTCTATCTGCTTGTGTCACATAACCCACAAACCTGCCACGCTAGCTGTGGTAGAAGCCAAACAGGATTTACACCTTTAGAGGGTCAGGTATAGAAATACAATAATTTTTTATTAAGTTTTTATAATGTAAAGGGGAAAAACAAAGAAATAATAAATTCTTTTAAATAATTTATGCATCAAGAATCTTTTATCGCATAAAGCTTAAATGTTATACAACAATTAATTTAAAAATATATATATAGAGAGCCAAGGAGCTTTTTCATCTTAGAAAGCTTTTAAACAAAACGGTTATTTAAATTTTTTTTCTAAAATCTAAGGTACAAAAATATCATACCTAAATATAGTTCCACTCGTTATTAGAAATGAATCGACATTTGATGTCATGAGTCTATACGATTTCACATACATACATTTAGAGAAATAATAGTCGACAACCAAACGGTCCATCCATGCAATAATTCCAAAGAATATATGCTGTTCAACCTAATGGATAAAAGGAACTTAAAAAAAAAAAAAAAACAAAGAGAAACCAAGGGTACAGAGTGATATATGACAATTGCGAGAAGGCATGTGACAGGTCCCAAGAATTTCATGCCTAGGAGGCTAAGGTTCCTTCACTGTAGGATTGGGTATAACTTTTTGTATGATCTCTCACCTTGATCACATAATAAAAGGGAATCAAACATTACGCAAAATAGGTTATTTAAACGATATGTATAGCTATAGGTTAAACAATGTCAACCGAGCCATTCTCTTCTATGAACGAAAACCCCTCAAATGGAATAGCCAACATTATGCTTTTCCTCAACCACCAGTCCGAGCATTATACTTTCGGTCAAATCGACTCGCAAAGATAAATATTTTGGAATATTCTAGCCCCATCACAAAGAGGCCAAACCCAATCAAATATGCCACATTATTTGATCTACTTCCGTTTCTTACTTTCTCTAGTCATAACGTTCACGCTGCTCATTAATCGTATATATTTGCAGAAAGGGACAAAATAAATTAATGGGCACCAAAAGAACACACCCAACATCGGCACAAAGTGACATTTGTATATAGTTATTGCATTTCATTAACTCAACTAATGAAGGGCTTTTCACACCATTACCAAACCTGAAAGTTGTGGAGGGTTGGCTAATGTTCGCCCTAGTTAAAAATCTTCTAAATTGTGGACATGGTGCGAGGATTTCTGATTATTGGGTTGCAATTGGAATAGACAAGAGAAAGACTCGAAAGACGTGGATTTTATTACCAAGTGGGAGAGCGAATAGCAATAAACAACCTGTTCTTCGCATCCCAATCTTCTCAGTCTCAATTATTCTTATTGAGTTGCTATCAGACCTTCCTGTCCAGTTGAACTTATTGTTGTGATCCCCACAATTATTTTTCTGTTCAATTATTCTTCCAACAATATATTTGATTATGTCTAGGTGAAGTCCATCTGTGCTTTTCATCGCAATTAAGTAACTAAGCTCCCAATTGATAACTCTCCACGCATGCCAAGTTCTTATTAAAAATCTTCTTAATCCTAAACAACTCTACTGTAGATCCATTTAGAGATTTCGAGACTACGAATTCTAAATTATTGAATAAATATTCATTAAAAACAAAGGGTGATCATATCCATATTGTAGCTTTAAAAAACATTAAACAAGCCAACTAATGATCAATTACCAAGCACACGTGTTAAATGTTTTTTAATATCACTTGATTGCTGATTGTATGAATAAACAAATTAATATTATTTCTAGTATGATAAGCTTAAATGTTAATGTTGTTGTTGTATTTATTTGACCAACGTACTCGATTGATTGTTCATTAATTCAGCATCTTGGCCTCCTGAGTATTGGAAGATCAACATGCACATTACAAGTTTTGAAATTATTTTCATGTCAAACTTGGATGCAGCTTCTTTCCCAAATTTCACATAAAAGAAAATTAATTAATATTTTTGCAAAATTATTTAACATTTTTTTTTTCTCTCCAAAACTTATCCTAACACATAGGTTTTTGGAAACCCTAGCTCTGAGAATAATTGCATTCAATTATTTTCCAAATATATTTCTAGATGGTGACATTATATTCTATCATGAACATTCTAGAAATAAATAATCCTCCCTATTTACTTACCGGGGGAGGTCTCATCTGTTCTTCACGTTAATGAGGTTGAGAAAGCCACGTTGCATTTATATATTAGAAAATATCTAGTGTAAGTATATTTCAGTTAATTTATATATTCATAAAATGATTAATTTAAATTATGGTTAATTATTTAATTATTCTAAACAGGTAAAAATACAAATTAAATAAAAAAATTATTTCTTTTTTAAAAAGAAATATTTTATTTAAATTTATCTGGTTAAATGATATCAACAGCTGTAAATTTGTCTTAATTTAGTTGTGTTAAACGATTATTTTCTATTAAAAAAATGTGTTCGTATTTGACAACCAACAAAACAAGCTTTTTAGATATTACCGACATATGTGGCGACACGTTTGCGTGAACGTAAGACCAATCGATCACCACTCGCCACTTCCTTGCTTAGCTGCCAGACGAGAGACGAGGAAAGGGTAAATTCATTCCATGTAAGCAAGCCCATTATATTACTTTTGACATTCAAAACAAAAGATGACCATCAGCCTCTCCTGCTACACGTGTTCAATGTGATCACCATATCCACGTCATCCATTTCACTTATGCTCTAAACCTACACCTTCACACCCCAGTCAACGTCAATCCTCCTGATCATTTAATTTTCATATGATCAGACGGTTGTGAAGGTACAGCTCTGCAAACATAAGCCAACCACGTGTAAAGCCAAGATCATTTTCTCTCCGTGATGGTTTTTTATTATCTCCAATTTCTCGAGAAATTGAACTGATACCGGGGGAATATTTCAATATAACTCTTAAAAGAACGAAAATGGTTGGACCGAATATTCGCGAGCTTTAGGCAGTAATAAATTCTCCTCCTTTGATTGGAGTTGTCATGATTTTTTACTTCTCGGTTGTTGCACTTGAATCTTATAATTTCTCAAGATATCGCGTTTAATTCACGATATTGTTTGCTTTTTTTCTTTTGCTTTTCGGATTTGATCTTCTTCCTTTAGTATTGGACAACTATATAAAGGCTCCAGCCAACACTGAATTCGTCATCGGAGAACGAAAGCGAGCGTACTCACAAATCCACGAAAGCTCAAATCTTCTCTTTAAATTTTCCATCAATGGCGTTGAAGAAGACATTGGCGGAGCGTCTTTTCAACCTTTCGAAAATCTCGACGCAGGCGTTGACGAATTGTCGAATTTCGTCGACGTCAGCCACCAGCCGGATTCCTAAAAGTCCGACGAAATCCAACATTGCCCCGGATCCCGGAGATAATGGCATCTTCCGGAGGTTTCTCCACAAGAGGGCGATTTTCCAGCCGAGATTCTTGCCGGTCGGTTCCGACAGTCTTATGGAGAAGTTGAGAACCATTGACATTGCCAAAGACAGGATCAGACTGGACGGTTTGAGTCCGCCCCCGAACTTGGAGAATGAGAAGGAGGAGGGGTTCACGGTGGAGGAGGCGAGGAAGGTTCTGAGGGCGTTGCAGATAGAGACGCTGAAAAAGAGGCTGAGAACAATGGAGGAATCCTGGCTACCTTATTCGGAATATGTTCGGGTATGTGAAGAAACCGTTTCGGATCCGAAACAGGGATTGCAGTTCGCGAAATTGCTTGATGAAGCCGGAAACGTCATCGTTTTGGGAGATATCGTGTTTCTCAGACCTGAGCAGGTAATATTATCTTTTTCAATTCTTTTAAAATTTATTTTTTGACATAATAATCATAATAATATTCTTTGCTTGTTTGTTTGTTTGTTTATTTTTGTTAACATTTTTTCCAGATATGATTAACAATTAGCATGGTATGGTCCCGAGGAGTTAGGTTTTGAGTTAATTAAGATAGTGTTTTTGTTTTTTCTTAAGACCAAAATTTATGGATGGTATCGAGAACTGATATGTTTTCTTGTGGTTATTTTTTCTGTGTTTCTTGTTTTGTTTTTCTTTCACAGGCCAGATCTAAAACGTCACACGTTAGGGGTTGAAGGAACTGTTTCAAGTTTTTTGTTTTGGTGTAAGGTTTTGGTGGGCTTTGTTCCCCAGGCCTTTCTGATCCATCATCTTTCATACATTCGTGTGTGAACATCCGCCGTACAAATTGGCTGAATGAAAGATTTTCTTTTCGACTGACAAAAATTTCCCCAAAAAAATTAAAATTACAAATCAGAAGAATAATGAGAATGAATTACTTTAAAGAAGGAAAAAAAAAAAAAAGACATAGGCCAACTTAACAATATTTTTCTATTAATTTTTTTATTATCTTGGAAATAATTTGGATTGCTTTAGAGATAGGTACAATGTATTGTTTTAGGAAGCCTTGTTTTCTTTAAATATTCCTTTCCTTGGTGGTTTTCTGTATTCCTGGTAAGCCTGCCTGGGGTTGGGGTAAGAAAGCGTTTCAGCTTGGTTATACTATTCGTGTTAAAGATTCTAAATTGATAACTGAGGAGGTTGTCCTGACTTGGGATTTTCGTATCTACTACTTCTCTTCTTGTTTGGTTTATGATTACAAGTTTGCCATTCCTAGATGAATTCCAAAACCAAGAACCAAATTCCCCTTTTTTCTCCTGTTATTTGATAACTCTCCTAGTTATGGTAGTTATTTTCCAAGTTCACTGTTGGCACTCTGTCATGCTATAATAATACAATTTCATTTATTTAACAGACCATAAATAGATAGCCAAGCGTTACCCAAGAGATTTTTTTTCCGTTTTCTGATTACAGGTTACAAGAGCCATCGCGGGTCTAATTCCTTTGCCGAGACCAAGAGCCAACTTAAACAAAAACGATCCGAGAAGACAAGAACTTGAAGAGTTGGAGAAGCAGAAAGCTGCAATAGACCAAAAGGCTGACATCCTTGTTCGCCGTGAACTCTGGTGTGGACTTGGCTACCTGGTAGCCCAAACAGCCGCATTCATGAGGCTTACGTTCTGGGAACTCTCATGGGACATCATGGAACCCATTTGTTTCTACGTAACTTCCATGTATTTCATGGCTGGCTATGCCTTCTTCCTCAGGACATCCAAAGAGCCATCTTTTGAAGGGTTTTACCAGAGCCGGTTCACTGCCAAGCAGAAAAAGCTCATGAAGGTTCATAATTTTGATGTGGAGAGGTACAATGAGCTCCGAAAAGTTCTCCATCCATACACGCCGTGCCTAGGGCAAACTTCATCCGTTGCCTTATTCAATAATGGTGACGAGATGGCATTAGATAATAATTGATTACAATAGGGGCATACAGAAACAATAATATACAATTTTGTTTAACCCATTTGTATATCATATCAACTACTTGTGGGTGCGGCTGTATGTAATCGTAATGCGGAGAGTGTTTTTCTTTTTCTTTTTTGTTTTTATCTTGTTAGACATATATATGAACATATCATATATCACTAATTAAAGGTAGTTATTTATATATATATATATATATATATCACTCCTTATATATATGCCCTCCAGCCTGCCTTGGACCCTAACCCCAGAAACTAGGGTGGCATATTTATAATGTACATGTATGAGGCTATCAAATTAGGGGAGATTGGCATAACCTTTTTTTTTTTTTTTAAACTTATCTTTAAATATGTTTGCTGGCTAACTCTATTCACGCATGATAAACAGAAATCAGTAGGAGATGCCCAAAACTCTGCGTTGTGTAACATCAGAGATAAATACAAATGATTGACAACGGACTCGCTTTTGTTGGAGTAGGGAAATTATTTCTAGACAGGCTCGGCCTATGTATGCTATTGCTAGCTCCTTCACGGCCATTCGGATGTGGAAACTAAAGGAATTGGAAGTCGTGTGGTTTGGTCTACAATTTCTCATGAACACATTTTAATTATATGGTCCAGGTGCAATTGCTTGCTAGCCATGAAGAAGGGAGAAGTTTCAAAGAAGCTGAGGGAGGGAGGTACTCACAATTTGACCTTTTGCCTGAGTTTATGCTTGATTACTGCCAAAATGGCAGGTAGCAGTGTTGGGACTTGGGTACTTTTTAAATCCAAACCTCAATTAGACACAATTCTTAGGAACCGACCCATTAGCCCCCAATAAAGGTACTGCTTACCTACTTAATCAAATACTAAACACATGAACCTTAAATATATATTTTAACCTACTTAAGATCTATGATCTATCCATTTTCCCACATAAGTCTGACGCATTCCGGATAACGCTTGGATTGGGTTAGTTCAGAGAATCAATTGCCCACCTTTGTTGAAGTCAAGGAAGCCTAGTGATGGAGCACTTGCGCTATGGAATATGCTTGGGCAGTTGGGCTTAGCCGTAGGGTAAGTAACTGAGATTGACTCTTATAAAAGTACAAGAGAGTAGAGGGTTGGGAAGATATTTTTCCTCATAAATTATAGCTCTAATTTTATTGTCACGGGCCCTTATTAGAGTCATGAGTTGAACACTTCAACATACCAGCAGATTGGGATAATTTTCTCCCCCTAAAATTGCACTTGGGCCAGCTTCTCTACCCATTGGGTTCTACTAGACAACAAAGTTATCTTAATTCCTCGAGTGATACTGTAGACCGTCACCACCTTCTCCAATTAGCCCTCACCCGCCATGGCCAACGGTAACTCTCTCTTTCCAAGTTCCAATGCAATTGTCACTTGCAATATGAATGTTCAGTTCAATACCTCTATATTTATAGTATCGTCTTTATCAGTATCTATTTATGATAGAACTTATACCTAGAATTATTGATCAGGGTTAATATGGTCTAATGAAGTAAAAAGTTGGGAAAGTGCGAGGTTGGCCAGAAGAATAAGTGGACATCTAGTGGCGAATAGCATGCTTTTGTTCAACGCATGCAATTTTAAACAGGCCCAGACATGATAATTGTTTATTGATGGAGTTGGGCTCACCGGATTGGCCCACATGATTAGATCAAGTTTTAAATCTCACTTCAGGTGATTGAAAAAAGTAAGAGAACTCTCAGATCTCAAATCTCAATTGTCACCACCAAACATCGGATCCTTTATCACACCTTAATTCCACAGAAAGCTTGGAAGGGGGATCCCTTAAATTTACAAAAAAAAANGGGGGAATTTACTCTGATCCCCCAATTAGATTTCAAAAAAATACTTAACCCCACACTTTTACTAAACTAACACTTATCCCCCAAGAAATTACTACTGTTTTCCCAAAACTAATACTTACCCCCCAAATATTTGGGGGGGTAAGTGTTAGTTTTTTAAGAGTATTTGGGAGGTAAATGTTAGTTTAGTAAACTTGTAGGGTTAAATGTTCGCTTCAAATTTAATTGGGGGGTTATTGTAATTTCTCCCAAAAAAAAAAAAAAAAAAAGTTAAAAAATNACACTTACCCCCCAAATATTTGGGGGGTAAGTGTTAGTTTTTTAAGGGTATTTGGGAGGTAAATGTTAGTTTAGTAAACTTGTAGGGTTAAATGTTCTCTTCAAATTTAATTGGGGGGTTATTGGAATTTCTCCCAAAAAAAAGTTAAAAAAGTTCATAGAGCATATTGCGAACAATCCACTCGACTGCCATGCCTCATTCACCCAATTACGAGGCTATCTATTGGCCACTTGTGCTTCAAATCTCTCCCTCATCAATCATGATAAATGATCCTAAATCGCAAATAGATTTTGGTCCTCTTTTCTCTTAATCTTAAATCTGAGATTTTAACAAGTCTTAATTAAACTTAAATAGATTTCTCTTTTTTCAAAAAATTTAAGAGTTGAGTGATAATTGTAAGATTGTGGTTCGTTTCCTAATTCAAGTTGAATTCTACAAGATGTAGGAAAAGTAAAAGAAATAGGAAAATAGAGTTCTAATTCTATTAGAATTAGAAGATCCCTACATAGACCTATAAATATAGGAGTTGAGAATCAATTCTAGTATGAGAGAGTGACTAGACATAAGGGATAAATACCATTGTAGGGATGTGGGAAGAGATATGAAAGAGATATAGATACAACAACTATGATTGAGTAAGGAAAACGAGAATAGTTTCAGAGTTCTCTAATATTGGGTATCCAATATTGGCTATCAGGTAGAATACCAGGTTTGATGTGTAATCTCTTGTACTCTTGTATAATTATGATCTAGTGGATTTATCTCCTCATCCGTGGATGTAGGCCATTGATGCCGAACCATGTTAAATATTATGTATCTTTGTATGATGTGATTTATTTTTCATTTATTACCAATCTTGATGTTGATTATGTTTCTGTAAAATTTCTTACAAGTGGTATCAGAGCTCCAGGTTGCGAACTAGGATAAGATTATTTTTCAAGATTGAGTATACACAAAAAAGTGCGACAACAATTACAAGTTGTAGGTGGAGTAATTCTCATTTAATAATTTTGGTAGGGTTTTCATGATTGCACGATAGTACTGTTCAAGTGATACTGTTCACGTTGATTACTGTTCATATGAGTACTGTTCACACGAGTTACTATTCATAGGATACTGTTTATATGACACTGTTCACGTGACTTGATCTTTAGACTGTTGATCTTTAAATGGAATACTCGTCAAGATGGAGATTGTTGAGATTGTGGTTTGTTTCCTAATTCAAGTTGAATTCTACAAGATATAGAAAAAGTAGAAGAAATAGAAAAATATAATTATTTAATAAATAGAAGTTCTAATCCTATTAGAATTAGAAGATCCCTACATAGACCTATAAATATAGAGGTTGAGAATCAATTTTAGTATGAGAAAGTGACTAGACATAAGGGATAAATACTCTTGTAGGATGTGGGAAGAGATATGAAAGAGATGTAGACACAACACTTAGGATTGAGAAAGGGAAATGAGAATAGTTTCAGGGCTCTCTAAGATTGGGTATCAGGTAGATTACCAAGTTTGGTGTGTGATCTCTTGTACTCTTATATAATTATGATCTAGTGAATTTATCTTCTCATCCGTAGATGTAGGCAATTAATACCGAATCACGTTAAATATTGTGTCTCTTTGTGTGATATGATTTATTTTTCACTTATTACCAATCTTGATGTTGAATATGTTTCCACATAATTTCTTACAAGTGGTATCAGAGCTCCAGGTTACGAACTGGGATAAGATTATTTTTTAAGATTTAGTATAAACAAAAGAGATGAGCTACAATAATTACAAGTTGTAGGTGGAGTGATTCTCATTTAATAATTTTGGTAGAGTTTTCATGATTACACGGTAGTACTGTTCATGTTGATTACTGTTCACCAGATACTATTCATATAATACTGTTCACGTGACTTGATCTTTAGATTATTGATCTTTAGATGGAATACTCGCCAAGATGAAAATTATTGGGATTGTGGCTCGTTTCCTAATTCAAGTTAAATTCTATAAGACGTAGGAAAAATAAAAGAAATAGAAAATAGATTTGTTTAATAAATAAGAGTTCTAATCCTATTAGAATTAGATGATCTTTATATAGACCTATAAATATAGGTGTTGAGAATCAATTATAGTATGAGACGGAATGAGAAAGTAACTAGACATAAGGGATAAATACCCTTGTAGAGATGTGGGAAGAGACATGAAATAGATGTAGACACAACACTGAAGATTGAGCAAGAGAAACATGAATAGTTTCAGGGCTCTCTAATATTAGGTATCAGGTAGAATACCAAGTTTGGTGTGTGATCTCTTGTACTTTTGTATAATTATGATCTAATAGATTTATTTCTTCATCCATGGATGTAGGTCATTGATGTCGAATCACGTTAAATGTTGTGTTTCTTTATGTGATGTGATTTATTTTTCACTTATTATCAATCTTGATATTGAATATGTTTCCGCATAATTTCTTACAAAAATAAGAAGCGACCACTTACTGTTTTTTGATGGTTAATACTTTGAAAATAGGCACCTCTAATGAGTATGATTATGTCGATAGGCGTAGCTTTTCGTTGTTGTCGTTGTTAGGTGGTGACTGGTGAGTCATG
Organism: Bursera palmeri; assembly: GCA_026225775.1. Lineage (NCBI taxonomy): Eukaryota > Viridiplantae > Streptophyta > Magnoliopsida > Sapindales > Burseraceae > Bursera > Bursera palmeri. Next base: position 11,827 of record JANKKB010017684.1, read on the forward strand.
AGTGATTGCTTTGACTACTTCATATTAATCTACACATCAACTAAAAATGTTGATATCTTATCTCAGTTTATCTACACATGTTTAATAACAAAGCTTTTAATAAAAAGATAAAATGAAATGTGTTAATTTCATTGATTAATACTTGTTTTTTACATTAATCTTGCCTTCATCTTAAGATATCAACAATTTTCTTTTTATTCTTTTAAAAGAACTAACCTATTTTATTAAGTTATTTCATCCTTCCCTTCACAAATAATAACCTTGAAATCTATATATATATATATGGGTCAGATTGTTAGAACTTAATTTTTTGACTTGATTTTTCACATCAGCTATCCACCATTCATCTACACTTAATCCTATGGTTAATAAAATCTTACAAATACTAACAATAGACACCGTTTACATACAATTATTTCAACTAAAATATCTTTAATGTCAAACCTATCTTTTTAACGTTAAACCCAATATCTTTAAATGTTAAACCTAAAATAAACAATCACTTCATCTTCTTCCTCTACCATGGCCGTCAATCCAAGTTTCAATCATATGCTTCAACTAATAAAATTTTTATTGCATATTAAAGGCTTATTTGGAAACATTTTTTTAATAATAAAGAAAATGAAAAAAAAAATGGCGTAGGACTGTAGTATACACGTCTTGTCCTCATTTGCAAGTCATTTTTCTCTTTTTTCTGAATCTTTTCTTGCTTTCATTGGTTTTAACAACCATCCTTTTGGTGAGAGTGAAGAAGAGATGGGGAGGTTATTTGTGGTGAATCTTGAAGGGAAGATCTACAGCTGCAAGCATTGTAAGACCCATCTTGCTTTGTGTGAGCATATTGTTTCCAAGGTTCTATTTTTAACCTTTGATTTCGCTGTTGCTTTATGTTTGGTGATGGAGTTGTGGAATCTTYATCTGAGTATGCTTAATTTGCTTGGTCTGCGTGGTTCTTCATTAGGATTATGAATATTCTTTGACYGGTAAACTTTATATTTGAAGAGCTGACGGTGGCATGGTAGAGGAAAAAGATGAAGTGATTGTTTATTTTAGGTTTAACGTTTAAAGATATTGGGTTTAATGTTAAAAAGATGAGTTTGACATTAAAAATATTTTAGTTGAAATAACTGTGTGTAAACGGTGTTTGTTGTTATTATTTGTAAGATTTCATTAATCATAGGATTAAATATAGATGAAAGATGATTGGTGTGAAAAATTAAGTCAAAAAATTAAATTCCAATAGCCTGACCCTATATATATACATGTGTGTGTATATGGATGTTTTGACATTAAATTATAATTATTTTATCCAAAAAAATTCAATGATTAAAATTTAAAGAAAAAAATTATATTTAATGATATCAACTTGTTAATCATCTCAACTATTAAATTTTATACATGAATGAATATGATTTTGTGTCGATATTTGTATTAAAAACTTTGTACCTAAAAATTCATTCCCTATATATATAGTCTAATGATGACAACTTATCAATCATTTCATCTATTAAATTGACTAAGTTTTGTATCTAAAATTTTATGCCAAAAGATCAATTCTAATATGTATCATATTTTTTTTATAAGCATGGTGGAAGTGGCATCGAAGAGTTTTTGCGATAATTGGAATGAAAAGGGAAATGGGTGGGGTACCAGAGTTTATTGAGGGGCTCAATTACTCAGCCATTCACCCTTCACAATGTAAATTGGAACTTGCAAATTGTAATTGGTGAGCAGAATATATATATATATATATATATGGTTGTCTTAATTGAAGCTGGGGCAGAACAGAATGGAGGTAATCGTAATCGTGCCAAAATACAGTAGGATTATGGATCTGAAGATGGGAAGTCTTGCTAAGCATAATGAAGACGCTGTCGTCATTTTCTGTATAATTTTCTCTTCATATTTGCCTTTATTTATGGCTGTGCCTAGTCTCCAAAAGATCCTTGAGTATCCATTACTCATCTTGGCATATGCTTCAGCTTGTCTAATCTAAACATCTTCTTCGAGTATACAGGGAACTTATGACTATTGTAGCACCATTTCTTTGACTATTGTCTAATAATTATTGTTGACCGCAATGTTGTAATGTTAATGGTTGAAAGCGATATCATCACACAATAGCATCCTTAATTGTTCCAGTAATTTCTTAAGGTTCTGCTTCATTTCTACAGCACTCAATATCATTTCAACGACTAATCTAATTATTGTTCTTCTTCAACATAAGAATATTGACTTTGCCTGTAAAATTAATTTAATTGAACCAATTTATTTATTTATTTATTTATTATACATCTCATCGTTGTACTCAACCATGTACACCATAATATAAACATTTTGTTGGTTGAGATATTATTATTAATATTTCCATTTTACATTTTAATTAGCTAAATTCTTAAAATAAAAAACAAAACTCAGTCTAGTGCTGGTGCCTGAGATAGCTTTAATTATCTTTTTTGTATTTCTCACCTTCCCTGTTCGGAGTCGGAGTTGCAGTAGCAGAGAAGTTATTTTTTCTCTTCTCCAAATGCATCTTCACATAAAACTGCAAGAAGAGCAGCAAAAGCGCAGCATTCAAAACGGAGTTAAAAACCCAGGCGCCGATTCCGTTACATCCTCCTTTCTTCATAAAATGAAGCAAAAGCACTCCGACGTGACACACCAAGTTGCATCCCAGCAGCACCATTTGACAGTTCACCACGAACGGCGAACAGGCGCTCGGTAACCCTATTCCCGTCCAAAATCTGTACCCGTACACCACGGAATACACCAGCGTCGTGAACAGAATCGCCAGCACCTGGAACGACTGCGAGAACTCCAGCCACAAGAAGGAGGTGAAGGTCAAGATGGAGTTGTAAAAGAGCTGGAAGAAAACGAGCTTACGACGTCGTAGGATGGTGAAGAAAGTACGCAGCATGTGGACGAAGCGAGAGAGGTAGAAAATGTAAGACCAGAAGAAGACGCGGCCAGAGGGGCGCGTGCCCAGCGGGAAGCAGAGAAGCCACTGGAAAGTCGTCGTCTTGCTGCGGCGCCAGAACCAGCGGGTTTCTCTGATTTCAGAGAAGGCGGAGAGGAGTATCCCGGCGAAAATGGTGGCGGAGATTAAGGACATGGAGAGGCTGTGGAGGGCGGGAATTGGACCTAAGGATACCGGACGCCCGCGGCGGAGGATGAGAGCTAAGAAGAGGTGGAGGAAGACGGAGAGGGTGAGGTAGATGATGACGGAGGTGAAGAGAAACGACCACGTGGAGCCCCATGTTTGGGTTGGGCTCCACCGGAAGTAGACGATTGCCGGGTGCTCGGAGAGGTAGTAGGTCAAAGTCTTGGTGGTGATCATAATCCTCGACGACGGAGATGGCTAGTAACCATTCAGGCTTTTTGGTACTGAGATTTTGAGAGAGAGGACCAGGTGGAGGGCTCAGGCGTGGGGAGGTTGAAGAGAGAGAGAGGATTAAAATAGGAGGGGACTTGAACGACTGGATGAAATGAAGAGTTGGACGATCTGTTTGAAATGATACGTGGAGTGTCCTGATTGGTTGCGCGTTTTAGATGTTGATTTTCACACGGGTCATTTTGTTTTGTAAAAACAGTTTCGAGTGTTTTACATGTGCATTTTAGTTATCATGATTTTCTCAAGAGTAGACCTAAATTTGATTGAATTTTGATTATTTTATATTAATATTAAATACAAAAACAATGACCTTTGACGGTTTAAGACCATAATTCTCCTAATAATGCATAATATAAAAAAAATAATATGGATCGATAGTTCGTTATCTATCTCATCAACATGTTTGGAACATGTTCTATAGAAGATTAGTGTATATCTAATTCAAGACAATTTTCTTAATCAATCTACTTAACAATAATTTTTGTTTATTAGAGTTATTAAATTTGGATAATTATGCTTATAATTCCATGTTTGTATGCAAGTATTTGTACCTTTGCTTAATGCTTACCGACTTCATATGCATTCGGTATAAGGTATCATCATAAGTATATTGATTGTTGTAAATGATACCAACAATGTAATAATTATATAGTTTTATAGTGACTGTTATATGATACCGAGTACTTTTAATACGTGTTGTAATGATATATTATAATAATTAGTTTTTCTTAAAAATTGTATTCAATTAATAATTACTATTTAAAATTGTTGGTTGAATGTTAAGTGACTAATTGAGTATTATAATGATATATTATAATACTTAGTTTTTCTTCATTATTATTTCCTTAATTATGTAATAAATGGGAAGGGCGGTTCATATATTGCTTCTAACAAGTTAGGTAAAAGGATTAGAAAAGGAGTGGTCGGTGGGGACGACAAGTATGGGTAGAAATGAGATCATTCCATCGCTTAATCGATGTTATAATTTTAATAATTAATTCATTAAAATTTGTGCTATAATGTGTATGAATTTATCTATTATAATATAATTTTTTTTTAACTTTGAGGCTCCCACCATTACGCTAGAGTTTCGTTTTGAAAATCTCGGAAGCGATTATAATAATTTTCTTTTGGAGGTCACAACAGCCAAATTAAGTAGAGAAAATGTCAGCCTGATCGGGACCCTTTTGCATTCATATTCAGACTGGTGACCAATTGCTTGTAAATTGAAAGCAGAATGTCGAGCAATTAGAAACCACACAAGAATACTGAAAAAGTAAAGAAATTGTTAATCAACTATTATAGATTGATTTAAAATTAATATAGTTTAGGGGTTATCGGTGACAAGTGTGGTGTGCACATCCTCTTCACCTGACTGATTGTTTTTTAACTCAAAGAGATCCGTAACAACATTTGTATAGTTAATATATAAACTAATTAGTAAGACATAATTACCTGTTCACACTGAACATTAAGGTAATCTCCCTCTTTAATCCTATTGATTAGTAATAATATTATGCCATGCATTGTGCACATATTACCAAGATTACATAATTATGTATGTGTTCAAAATAGCAAGAATAATAATAAAAGAAAAAGCAAAAGAGGTTCTAGGCTTATCAACAANNNTTATGTTTATTTAATATTATTATTTTTAATTAAATAAAAAATAGAGTTATAAAATAAATAAGAAAATGATGAAATCAGATAGACTGAGGTACGGATATCTCACTCTCTTTAAGGAGATTCAAGCCCTCTACGGTTGGCAAAACTTAGAATCCGTTACAGTAGTTTTTTCTCAATGACTTATCTCCTCCATGATACAACAACCCAACTATTCATCATATAGCTCAAATAAACTCTGCACAAATAGTTGAGCTCAAAACTCCATCAAAAGAACACCATTCTTTGCCCAAAAATCTCTGAAATAAAAGTGAATGAAAATGTAAAATAATTGTTAATGTTATTGTTTTTTAAAAATCACAAGGATAGTCCTATTTATAGGAGAAAATAAGTTAACCAAAATAAATATATGTCATAATCACATGAAGGTTACATGACTTTATAAATTCATCTTCCATTCATCCTCCATCTTTAACTCACATTAAAACCTTCAACCTCTTCACTTTTCACTTATTAACTTCAAAAACCTTCAAATCCTTAAATAACATATTAAAAGAGATTTAATAAATGAATTAAATATTAAAAGTTATTGANAATTATCTTCAAGTAAAGTCTACTTGTCAAAAATCTAAAGCCTAAAAAATCCTACTTGTCATCTTACATGTCAACTATACAGGCTTATGCTTCAGAATTATATAGATATATAGATTGTGTTGTTATTGTCCATCACTTACATGAGATTGGCCTTGCTATCATACTCATAAATTTTCTATCCTCACTCAAATGATTTGATGTAACAACTCATATCGATCGTCCATTAATTAAGTTTATAACTTTAAATATATTTCAATNTAGTCAAAGAGGAGTAAATATTAAAAATTAATCATATTCCCAAAAAAATTAGATATTATGACCATATCTTAAAACCAACAAATATTTTTTCTTATCATTATCTAACAGTCGATAGTTTTATAAATTTTTTGGACTCTTGAGTTAATCTTTTATCGTTTGAAACTTATAGTCAAAGTGACAAAATATATAAGGATCAAATCACTTGCCTTGGAGTGAAATCATTGCCCAGAGATTAATAACAAAATATGAAAAATCTCTCTGAACATAATATATAGCCCCTCTCTCTTTTTGTATCTTCTCTACTCTCTCTATTTGTCTTAGCTCTCTGTTATCTTTTGCTTTCTACCACTCACATCCATACCAGTTTCGTGGTCTATATATTTTGGAATGCGAAAATCTAACTGCTTAAAACATTTGTTTAATTCAAATGCTGCGCAACTACTTATAGCGGTTGCATTCTCATGTGAGTTGAGTTGTTGGTTGTTGGATAACCCACCATGGGTGACCTAAACCTAATCCAAGTCCAACGCAAACATTAATGCTTGATAAAAAAAAAAAAAAAAAAAAAGATTTTATCATATTATGGGATTGAGATTATGATATTTANGGATAACCCACCATGGGTGACCTAAACCTAATCCAAGTCCAACGCAAACATTAATGCTTGATAAAAAAAAAAAAAAAAAGATTTTATCATATTATGGGATTGAGATTATGATATTTAAAATTTCAATAATTAGTCTATTATTTTTCAATACGTCTCCGTAATTTGGATCTATTTTCACAATTGGAACAATATTTTATCGGCATTGACATCCAAGAAATTATTAATTTGATAAGTGTAGATCGAGCATCTATCCGCAAATTTACATCAAAGAAAAAACTTAATTAATTTCTAAAACTTCTTGTACATTGATATAAAAAATATATAGACGATTCTCTTCCTTGTGCTTTAGCTATCAAAATCAAAATCATGTAATGTTTTACGCAAGTAAGAAGATGCTAAGGACAGGTAAAGGATTCTCAATGTTTTCTACTTGCTTTTTGTTTTTTTAATTAGAGGAATGGTTATGATCAATATTTCATGATATATTATGGTACGTAATTAATCGATGTTTGAAAATGGGAATGGTTTGCATGAATGTGAAGCACATTTTTCACTTGTTCCAGTGTTTCTCTTATTTCTTTAATTGATGATCATTATCTTCTACTTTTGACTCAAATCCGCGTGTGTTTCATTTGTGTCGGCTTAATCATTTTGAAGTTACAACTCAAGTTTTCTCTTAAATATCAACAAAATTAAAAAATTTTCATAACCGGTAAATGATATCCTAATTTTGACTTTAATTCTATTTGATAGATAGTCAAAACGTGATAATCGCTAGAGATAAATTTTGACTTGTCTAAAAACCGACAATTGAAGGCTTTTTTTCTTATAATAAATTATAATTAACTATTTCTTTAAAATAAAAGTATATATATCTTATATGATTTTATTAGATGGATTTAAAAACTCATTAAAAGCTAATTATTACACATTAATGTTATATATCTTAATTAAGTAAATTTTACATTATATTATTATTTGAACCATGTAGGTTGCAAGTAAAAACAAACAAAGTTTAGGTAGAAAAAGATCCATGAGTGATGAGACTGATGCTAAGCAATTGAGAGGCCAGTGGCTGAAGCAAATAAAAAAATGTCGCAATTGCCCACTTAAAAAAAAAAATATTATTAAACGTGAGTAATACACCTTTAATCGTCCGTATCCATTGTCGTTTCGTTCAGATTACCGTGAATTTCTGAAAATTGGAGCATGAAAACAAGAGTGGATGTGACAGCCATGAGGACGTGTGGAGGACTAATTGGATTTCCACGATGAATTTCTCTTAGGGAAATTTTCAATTACCCTCTAAATAAATTTTTAAAAAATATTTAATCTTAAATTTTTATTAAAATAATATTTATTTTCAAAAATTAAGATTTATCTCTCAACTTTTTTAAGATAAATATTAATCTAATAAAAATTTAAGATTAAATATTTTTTAAAATTTATGTGTGAGGTTAGAGAAATATCCAAATCCTTTTAATGTTGATTTCGACAGAATCACAACTATGCTAAGACTTTTGAGTCACACCTTTAACGTAAAATCCTTTTAATTTACAATCAAATAGTTTGAAAATAATTATTATTTTCACATGTAATTAATTTAATTATTATTTGGTCGTAACTCCATTGTTCTAAAGAGTTGACTGTTTTCAGCGGCACATGATAAACCGTGGTCCAATTGTTGCCTATGGGCTTGGGCTTAGATCTGCCTTGTCGCAGTCCTTGGGCTAAAAGGAGAAGTGATATTTACAAAGGCCCACTAGCCCATGAGAATTATTTTTGAAAGTAGTTATTAAAAAAAGGATCGTAGATCAAACGGTTGGGATCAACTTATGAAGTCCAGCAGCAATAAGAAGCGTATAATCGTGATTGTAAGAGTTCAAGAATCAAACGAAAACAAGAACATGTATGAAATGAGATTTAGATCAAAGCGACAAATAAGCAAATCGGGTGGGCCACGATGAATTAAATTCAGTTATACTACGAATACAATACCAGAACAACCTCGAATCTTCCTTCAGCAGTTTATAATCTTTTAATTCTTCTATTAATTTATTCTTTTGGGTATCCTCCTTCTGTTTCGTAGACTCCGCAGTTGTTTCTGCTTCAGTCCTTCAGCAGGTCAGTTTTTGTTTCGATATTCGACAAATTTTATGATTACATTTGATCTTTATCTATTTATTTTCTGAAGAATGATTTTTATGTTATTATTTGAAGAGTTAAAAATTTTTTGCATAGATTTTAGGGTTAGGGTTAGAAGATGGGGATTTGATTGAATTTCATAAGAGAAAGAACTTATTATTTGTTTTGATGAACCTGATCCTTTTGTTAAAATATTCTTTTTTTTTTTTTTTGTGTCTGTGTGTGTGTGTGTTTTTTTTTTTTTTTTTTTTTTAATAATTCTATGATTGTGGGATTGTAGGAAGTTAGCAATTTGGGTTTAGGTTGAAGAGATGGCNTTAAAATATTCTTTTTTTTTTTTTTTTTTGTGTCTGTGTGTGTGTGTGTGTGTTTTTTTTTTTTTTTTAATAATTCTATGATTGTGGGATTGTAGGAAGTTAGCAATTTGGGTTTAGGTTGAAGAGATGGCGAGTGGTTTTGGGGAATCAACAAGCGTTCCAGCCCAAAACTCGTCTTGCTCGGGCAACAATGCCAATGATGCTGGTGATTATGAGTGCAATATCTGCTTTGAATTAGCTTCAGACCCTATTGTCACCCTTTGTGGCCATCTCTTCTGTTGGCCTTGCCTATACAGATGGCTACACCATCACTCGCATTCCCATGAATGCCCGGTTTGCAAAGCTATCATACAAGAGGAAAAATTGGTTCCTCTTTATGGTAGGGGCAAAACCCAGACTGATCCACGGTCAAAATCGTATCCCGGCATTGATATTCCTGGTCGTCCAAGTGGGCAAAGACCTGAAACAGCTCCTCTCCCGGAAGCTAATAACTTTATCAATTATGGGTTTGGATTAATGGGAGGATTTGTTCCAATGGCAACTGCAAGGATTGGTAACTTTAGCATGGGTGTTAGTGGCCTCTTCCCATCATTGTTTAATATTCACTTTCAAGGGTTCCCGGATCCTACAGTTTATGGAGCAACTTCTGGTTTTCCCTATGGCTTTAATACATTTCATGGTGGCCATGATCATGGGTTGCCCCAGGCGAGTCGAGGGCAGCAGGCTGACTATGTTTTGAAGAATCTTCTTTTGTTGATTGGTGTCTTTGTGATCCTTGCTTTACTTTGTTGGTAAATAGATTCGTGGTTTTGACAAAACCGGTTTTTTCATTTTGAATTGTTATGGTTTGTCTCTGTAAATACAGTAGCCTTTTGGTGACTACTTTTTGTGCTTTAGAAAAAGATAGTCATATGAGACTTTGTCATTGCTGTGTCATTGGCATCAGAAATCTCAAATTTTTGTTGTACATGCTTACCAAACAAAAACTCTGCGTGGGTGTATGCTTGCATGTGTTTTTGTCTTGGAGGCCTTTTTTATAAGAAGTTTTTTTGATGTGGCTTCAAGAACATTAGATAGAATGATTGAAGTGAATTAACCATTGCATTTTTAATTTATAACCTGTAGCGTCGCTTGTATTAATGCTTGCCTAAATCGATAGCTTTTTGTGTTCTCTCACCGGTGACGTTCTTATAATAACTTAAAATTTATCAGGTTGGATTGCAATTCCTAGTTTTGTGCAGGTGCTTTTGTAAGTTTAGCTCGTGAAAAACCATAGATGGCTTTCGTTACAAGTCATTCTTTTGTAATTATGAAGTATTTAGTTAACTCTCCTAGACTTCTGCATTTCTGGTTTGCATTGGAACCAGGTGACCTGTTTCAAGTTTTGAGGTTTGTCTCATATGAACTTGTACTGCACTGTGTCATCTAGGAATATCTTTCATGAAAATAAGATTTTTCTTGTGTTTTAGCCTAGCAAATCAGGATCTCTACAAATGGCACTCTTCACACCATACGTCAGTGAACAATAATAAATTCCACTACTGGTTTCATTAATGAAGATACAGACCAAACTTATAAAGTTAAATGTGCAAAATTAATCACATCTCTTCTATTACTGTCGGAGGGGCAAATATTATTGGCCTCCCAAAAGTGACATTTAGCTGCTAACGGGTTCAGAAAGTGACACATATCTCTTCTGTTGTTAATTTTAAGGGCCCTTAAAATTAACAAATTTTGGAAAAGATGACATAAGTATTGCAAAATCAAGAATCTATCTTTTAGTTTATTTAATTGTATGATACTGTTTTGTATTAGATTCATTTTTTTTTTTTTTTGGGATCTGAGCTCGCGTTAGGCTTAGTCTTTGTATTTATTAAATATTGAATTTGTTACATTGTTATTTGGATAGGTTAATATATTAAATCGTGGTTTTATTAACTTTTGCCTATTGATTTATATAAGTTTATTTTGATAATAAATTATTAAAGCACTGTTTAATTGTTCGTAATTTAAGTCATTAAAAGCTTTATTAATTGTTTGAGTTATTCAAAAAGCCAAAAAAAAAAAAAAAAAACACTCTATGAATGACTTCCTAAATTACTACCTTTACACATACAAACGTATGACTGAATATTAACTCAACCTCCTGAACCTGTTTCTTCTCTCCCTACAAATCACTGAAGTTTGCAAAAGTTTCTTCACACTGCCGATCAAACATAGAAAGTGTTACTGCGTTTGGTTTGAAGTCACAGAGGTAAGAATTTTATTATGGTCTTTAAGTGTAAGTGTAAGTTTGAATCAAATTCTTTTATCTTGTTAGTAAAGTTTAGAGTTTTATTAATTGCATGCTATAGCATAAAGATTAAGGGGACATGATACACTTATAGAGGATCATACAGAAGTTTCTTTTCTTATTCAATATTGTGGGAATAGGAATTCTAGAAGTGATTGAAAAGCATGACTTTGTCTGACAGTAGGCTAATCACTGAATTTTATAAAATTTTGTCTAATTTTTGGTATGAACAAACTAGAAATGATAGGCTATTGGTAAAATTTTATTTTGATTGAAATACGAATTAGGCATATTTTTGGGAAATTTTCGAATACTACTCTGATATGCAGAAAATTGTGACGACAGAATTTGTGTAGTATTTAGGGAATTTTAGACTGACCAAACATGTCCGAGAAGTCTGATAATTTTGATTGTGAGCTTGTGTATTTGAAATGAATTTGTGAAAAAAATTTAGAACCTTATTATTTTTTCATGGAAATCAATTTACTTATTGAATCATATCTTATTATAGTTTATCGTTGTTCTCCGGTGATTAAAGATTTAGTGTAATGTATTTGGCATCTGAAGTTTTTCCTATCCCTTGGTTCCCAATTAGGTTTAATTTCATTATGTGTCGTTTCATGGATCATGTACGAGTACTACTTTAGTATTTGAAAGTTTTTATAAATTCAAATTGATTCGTGAATTATTTATAATTTTTTTCATTATGAATTATGAGTGTCAACACTCCGCCTGGTGAGAGAATTGGGGGCATTACAATTATCCTTCACTTTATTGGTTTTATATTTTCTAGCAATCTTTATTTTTATTTTTGTGATTGAAATAGTATAAACTCAAAATTTATAATCACTATAAACAAACAAAAAATAGAATTTTTTAAATTAAAATTAAATAATATTTATGTATGATTATTTTGTGATCTTGGATTAATATCGAATTTATATTAATAATATTGTTGGATACAAAATTTTGAGCTCAGATATAAGCTCAATGTCAGAATCCAAAATGCACAAAAGTGAGAGAAAGAGATAGCTCACAGGACCCAAGAGGATCTAGCCCAAACTAGGAAACTCGACCCTTAAGAGAGTCAAAGTCCGGGGCAAGACCAAGCCGAGGACATGTCCTCAAGCCACAGACCCATGCTTAACACATGTTAAGTGTTAGGCATGGACAGAAACGCCGAGGACATGTCCTCAAGCCACATGTTAAGCGTTGAGCAATGGCAGAAACGCCACAATGGCGCAAACATACCCAACCCACTCCTAAAATCCCTCACCAAGTGGGAAGGTAAGGCTTTTCTACCTAAGGGAGCTGTGGGTAAGTACGACCAGTCAAACTACTTTAGTTAAATTATTGTCTTTACATTGTTATTTATAAAGATTATGAAATTTGCAGGAAAAGAAAAAGACAGGAAGAGGCTGATTGATAATCATCTTCAAGTATTCTGTAAACTAACTGGCTTGATCTACAGTTTGTTAGCTTGCCACATGTTGCAAATGTTTTTCCCACAGTAAAAGGAAAGCCTTATTAGTTATAAATGCTTTTCGGTTGGGAAGAATCCTAGCTGATTGTTTTCTTCATATTGCTCTTAATTTGAGTATATATTGTTCTGTTATGCCTTTTCCTGTTTTCTTTGAAGGGACCGACTGAAACCGAAAACACATCAATTATGAACATCTAATATTCTAGTGTATTACTTGTAGTGTGGAGTGTTTGCGTTTTCAGTGTCAATTGGTTAAACGTATTTGTGCAGATTTTTTGAAACATAATTTAGTTTACAGATATTAATTATACTCTGTTCATCCACTGGATCAGGCGAGGATTGGTGATACCAAAATGTGTGCGTAGTGATGTGCACAACTTTCTTTTTCTATTGCTTAACCTTTAAGTGTTGATTGATATAATGACGACAAAGTGTCATGACTTCTTTTTGTTCGCAGTTCCTTCACTAACTAAACCATAGAATTGTTGCATTCTCTTACCTGTTTGATTACTTGTGTGTCATTTCTTTTCATTTCTCACCGAGGCTTACGGACAGTGCCGTTGACAGGGACGCTTGGAAATGTTGGTTGTGTGAGAGCACAATAAAAGTTCTTGGCAATCCTATTTGGTTTTATCTTCTTTATATGGAACCTGATAGAGGTGCCAAGGACAATCATTCTTTAAGAAGCTAGTCCTTGCACCTACATGTCTAATTTTCTGTGGTGCTTGCTCCAATCTTTTGTTTGTTAGGCGGAAGCACACAAACCCAAAGCAAACACAAAACAGGAAAGACAAAAATCCAACTAAGGGACACACGAAAATTACTGTAGCATGCAATGGAATAATAAAGAGAGGAGAGAACGAGTTTTATATTGATTCGGATCAAAATCGATCCTACATCCAGTTTCTGAGTACAACTATTCACTATAAAGAATCAGGGGATTACAAGGGAGATGATACAAGATTACAGAAGTACTAATAGACTTACTTCTCTTTCATTTTGCCCTTTCTCTCTCTAGAACAACCTCTTTCTTTTCTCTTTTTCTCTTTCTTTTTCTCTATCTCACGTATATAAGAAAATATAAAGTTTTCCTTTTATAGATAAAGAAAAAAGACAAGAGAAAATGACCTAAAATGTCGGGTGTCGGATCTGTGCTATGGCGCACATTTTATCCGCGTCACGGCGTGAAGCCTCTGACTTGTAATCTGTAGATTCATCGGGATGGCGTTGCGGCGTAGATCAGCAACACGTCACGACACTAACTCTCTGGAACAACTGTGCCACAGCGCTAACTTTCTTGAACAAGCTTGCTGCAGCGTAGATTAGCATCACGTCTTTGTGCTAACTCTCTGGACAAAACCGTGCTACGGCGTAGATAAACATTTCGCTGCAGTGCCAACATTCTGTCAAACTCCGCTGCGGTATAGGTCCTAACCGCTGTCCGAATCTCCAATTTGATTGACACCAACACTGATAAATTTCTCTTGATGTGATATCTAACTTGACAGTTTGCTTGCCAGGCAATTAATCTAAAAAGTAATTCCAACAACCGAGTTTGGAAACCTCACTTGCTAATTTATTACTCATTGGATACCTGGCTCTATCACATGCATTACTTGAACAAATTCTTTCATAAATCTGTATTGCTATTGCATTTGCCCATCATATTCTCGGAAGGGGAAAATTACATCTACCCTCCAATTAAATTTTGAAGAAATACTAACTCCAGACTTTTGTTAAAATAATATTTATTTCTCTAAATTTTTGGGGATAAGTGTTAGTTTAACAAAAAATGAAATTAAATATTTTCTCAAAATTTAATTGAGGGATCAGAGTAAATATTTTCTCATAAGTGAAGTTTGGGATATCACGTGACAAGTATCGAGGCTATATTTGATGGTAGAAACTTCTATGTTTGGTGAAACCTTGTTTCCAAGCAGTAGCGCTGATCAGTCAAGTAAAAATGTAACATACCCAGTTGCCCATGTGCTCAAATCTGACTTTTAACAGTCAATAATTGGCAGCGATCAAGAAGATAAAAAGACAGAGACACCGTTGTCTTTACATAAAAAGAGAATGCATGAAGAAATCAACTCCGTATCTATTTAAATCTTTGCTTATTGTTTTGGAATTCACTGAAGTCTATTGCTTATTCTTGCACACTAGTTAAAAAGCTTCTTATTTTAAAATTTTAACCAACATGTTTCATATCTGTGCAATTTCATATTACGAATATAAGAGAGAGCTGCACTAGTCTAGTTGTCTTTGTCAACTTCCCCCAATTTATAATTTACTTATGCAACTTGGATTTGAATAAATCATTAATTAGAAGTACTTTATTTCACTGCATTTACCTCCTTCAATCTACAGATTTTGACTTCCAACATCTATCTGTTAATAACTATTCATTTACTGTGTATACATTATCTAATTCTAGATTAACGCCAAAGTCAGAAGAAAAGAGTAATTATAATGTCTAAGCCTACAAATATAAACTCCAAAACCAGAAGAAAAAAGAAACAAGGTAAGATCACTATTAAGTCTAGAAAGAATAAAAGATTCACGTGCAATAGAATTCATAAAATGGCTCTTTCACACAAAAGATAAATCCGATTTTGAGGTTTAATGAATCAAAAACTGGGATCAATTGCCATGAATGATATTAAGATGTGATATGTCGAACTTGAAATTTTTAGTTATAATATTATGTTAAGCAATTACTTACCCTAGAAACAAATTCAGAGGCAACCTATTTGCTAAGAGGCAAAGGATTGAAAATAAAAGGAAGTTGAAAATCTCCAATTAGCGCAATCTATTAAATGATAAAATTGCTCAGGTTGCTTTGCCATTGCGTGTTGGCCCTGCTACTGCAAATCAGTAGTGGCAGTGTCAGTGTGCCACAGCGTACGTTCTATTCCTCTTTATGTGAGTAGATGTTCAAAGATGGAGGACTATAAAATGGATGCTTCAGAGCAACTTGGTATTAATGGAATATTAATTGCAAGCCGTTGCAGTCAATGAGCCACCATTCTTGTTCAGATTGAGCAGACGAGGTCCCCGGGGGCTCAGAGAGTAATACTAGTAAGAGATGGTAGTAACATTCCTAGGCATTTTTTTTTTCATTCTTACGTTGATAAACGCGCTTGGCTGACCTTCTTGCGCGTATACTTATGTCTTTTCCCGGAAAAAAACAAATTTTAGCCAATATGCTTGCCTGTTTCAGCTGACTTTTTCGCCAACCTTGACCCAACCCTGGTGTCGTGTCGGTGACATTCCGCTGGGTGAAATTAGCTTATTATCTACAGTAAAAGAAAAATGAAAATAATTTAAAACATTTGTTTTTTGGGGTCAAACTTTTTGTCTAAAATTAAAAGGCGACCTAGAAGCATAGATTGCTGATATTTTGAAATGAGATTCATGCCGGGCTTTCCATACTATTGCATGAAGAGAAGAATAAGAATAGAAAGTGAACAAGGATGAAGTGATCGATGGGTTTCATAACTGGGAGTTTGGCCATGTGTAGCACATGGTTGTGTTCGTATAAAATTGCTCCAATTGAACACTAATAATGACGGAGGAACTATTATTAGCACTTTTGCGGAAGTCCATGTGAGCTGCACATGTCATTCAATGATCTCGGTTGAGCTTGTATTTGACCTATTAAATGAAATCTTATCTCCATCTATAAAAACTTCCAACTATACGTGACAATTTAAAAAGAAAAAGAAAAAATCAAATTCTGTCATATGTTAATTAAAGTTTACTTTAGAACTGCACCATATTGCTCTAGTATTTGTATTGTCTAATATAAAATTGCAAATGCGAAGAAGGGTGTTTGTTCTATATGTTTGATCTTTTGAAAATCGATCGTTAGAACCATCTTTTGAGATGGTAATTATAATTATTAGAGATAACCTCTGAAAATAGACATAGACCTCTCGGTACGCTTTATATAGCTGTTACCTTACTTTAAGTGATGGAGGACCATCTTTCGCAAAAAAATTACGAGATGGATCCTTCTCGTAGCAAGGCATCAGATCATCACCAAACTTTTTCTGTTCCATTTCACTTTCTAATGTAGGCAGAAAGTTATTATATGACTTGCTAAGCGGCAGCTTTGTAATGAATTAAAGCCCTATTAGTTCACATGGAAGGAAAAAGATCCATCATTGAAGAGAAATCACCCGTTAATCAAGTGATTGGGAGAGCAAGCCGTACAATCAGGAGATGTGGCCGAGATTTTAAACGTGAATTGGGGACTCACAATTGCCCCAGTGCCCCCATCATGGGACACGCGTGGACACTGATGGGACACTGCATTAATTGTATTTATAATTGTTTACGCGACGGCATCGTTTTTCAAATGTCATTACTCAACCACCTCAGATACTGATTCTTACCAATGACACAACTCAGCTTTCGGAAGTCTATTAACGTACTTAATATGATCGACAATAGATGAAGAACTTCCCAACTGCGATATGTACAGCCACTATATGTACAGTAGGCCAAGAGTTAGTCACTCCATTTTTATTGCAATAATGGATAACAACTGAGAGAGCTTATAGTCCTGTAAACTGTCACACCATTAAGACGATTTAAAAACATTAATATGATAAAAATAAATTAAAATTTACGAGAAGAAGTAAGTGAGGTTGAAAAGGGAATCATTGGTGCTTGGATACCTCGTTTGGTAGGCATTCCATTCACCAACGTAGTTCCTTTTTAACGTTTGTCCAAATACCCTTTCATTTGCAACAGAAATTAACCTGTCACTTGAAGTCTGTAAGTCTTCAGGTCGAAGGCAAGGTGCTACGTTGGAGCTTTCATGGACATGGATGGCTCAACTAAAGAGAGACAAGAGCAGGGTGAGTTGATATATACTTATATTCATGTTACACGAGATTGGATAGGAAGTTTATCTATCTCAAACACAGTTTCTCAAATGATGTTGCTAATTGCTATGTTTGCTGAAGCTGACTCCAACGATATGTACTCGAAGATTTTAAATTCAAAGGGCCAAATATGACATGTATATTTAATGTTACCCTCTTTTCCGGCTGTTCTCTTCAAATGACTTGGCAAATGGTCCATTAACCTTTTTTTTTTTGTGAGAGAAAAAGCTGCCCATTTATTTTTTCTACCTTAAATTGAATTAAATTACTAGTCTACCACTATCAAGTATTATATATATATATATATATATATATATATATATCCTTGTTGTTGAATTTAATTATTAATTTCTTGAATATTATAATNTAAATTGAATTAAATTACTAGTCTACCACTATCAAGTATTATATATATATATATATATATATATATATATATATCCTTGTTGTTGAATTTAATTATTAATTGCTTGAATATTATAATCACTTAATATATTTTTAATATTTTAGAGAAGAAAGAAAGAATAAACAATGTAAAGTTAGATAGATTTTGAAGTCTTGACTTGGCTTCCTAGCTGCTCTCTTTGAATCAACGTGGGTTCAAAGCCAAGTAGAAACAAATGTAGATGTGTCTTCAAATCAATTCTCTCTCCCTTTAAAGGTTATAAACCATTAAACCAAAACATCTCCCTTTCATCCTTCTAGCTTATTCTTCTCATTTCTCATTCACAAACAATGTCCAACCTCAAACCTGCACCACCTACACCACCACATCACCACCGCTTCCTCCTTCTCCTCCTCCTCCTCCTCCTTCCTTTCACCAATGCCACTACCGCCACTCACAAATTCAAAGAAGCCCCCCAATTCTACAACTCCCCAGATTGCCCCTCCATCAGCCATGATGATGATCATCTCATGTGCTCTCCTCAAGCTGTTCATGTGACTATGACTTTAGACGCCGTTTATCTCCGTGGCTCCATGGCTGCCATCCTCTCCGTCCTCCAACACTCGTCCTGCCCTCAGAACATTCTCTTTCACTTTGTCTCTTCCTCCACTAACATTGACCACCTTCACCAAACCATCTCTCATTCATTTCCTTAC
Organism: Bursera palmeri; assembly: GCA_026225775.1. Lineage (NCBI taxonomy): Eukaryota > Viridiplantae > Streptophyta > Magnoliopsida > Sapindales > Burseraceae > Bursera > Bursera palmeri. Next base: position 30,534 of record JANKKB010017684.1, read on the forward strand.
CTAAAATTCCAAATCTACCGCTTTGACGACACGGCCGTCTCAGGTCTCATCTCCACTTCAATCCGCTCAGCTCTCGACTGCCCATTAAACTATGCACGCAACTACTTAGCCAATATCCTCCCTCCATGCGTCAAGAAAGTCGTGTACTTAGACTCCGATTTGGTCCTCGTTGACGATATTTCCAAACTGGCCGCCACCCCACTTGGTGAACATGCAGTGTTGGCCGCACCCGAATACTGCAATGCCAATTTCACGTCATACTTCACCCCAACCTTCTGGTCAAACCCCACATTGTCTTTGACCTTCGCTGGACGAAACGCTTGTTACTTCAACACGGGTGTGATGGTCATCAATTTGCAGAGATGGCGAGAGGGAGAGTACACAAGAATAATAACGGAATGGATGGAGCTGCAGAAAAGAATGCGAATCTATGAGTTGGGTTCGTTGCCTCCATTTTTATTAGTGTTTGCAGGAAATATAGCGCCAGTTGATCATAGGTGGAACCAACACGGGCTCGGAGGAGACAATTATAGAGGTCTTTGTAGAGATTTGCATCCCGGTCCAGTGAGTCTTTTGCATTGGAGTGGCAAAGGCAAGCCTTGGGTGAGACTTGACGCGAACCGGCCCTGCCCTTTGGACGCTTTGTGGGCGCCTTACGATCTGCAGCAAACGCCCTTCTCTCTTGAGTCTTAGAATCCGGATGCGGTACAATAACTGTGTATGATAATGAATGTTTTTCCTTTTTGAAGATTTTCAAAGTATTCAGTGATATACAATCCAAGAAGAGAGCAGAGATCTAAGAGTAGAAACGTAGTAGATCTCTGTCTCTATGTACATTAAAATGCTTTTTTTTTTTTTGGTTAATTTACTTTGTACCTGAGAAAAGTGAATTACAGTTGCGGCTACTAAACAATAATTCAGCCAGGATATATTAAACGGTTTATGAATCTTTCTTTGCAATTTCTGTCTATGATTTGTATGTTTGATTGAATATATGTACATGTTGTAGCTAGCTCCCATCGTGCTTTTTCATAGAAGAGATTTTTGTGTATTATAATTAGCAAATATGGGTTAAGCAGATCAATATCTCCCCTGCAGTATATATATATATATATATATATATATATATATATATATATATATATACACATAAATGGCTTTTATGGCCTTCCAGAATTTTTTATTTGATTTGAAATAATAAAGAGGGTAAACATCTTTTCCGCAAATCTTTGCGCCATCAATCACTATTTCTTTGTTGTAAATTGAATTGGATACCCCATTACATATAGTTGTTACTTTTAAATTTGTTAGTTTGCTTTTTTTCTCTTTTCCAGGCTAGTTGTCGATTGTCCATTTGTCCTTGTCCGGCCAGGCCAATGCAAAGCTAAATTGCTAAACTAATTAACTTTGATGGGTTGACCAAATGATGACCATTCCTAAGTCCTACAGTAAACTACGAACAAAGCCACCAAATTGATTAGAGATTCTCTGCTGCGACTTGCAACAAGTTTCTCTGTTTAAATTGCAAAAATGACCATCTACGTGGGGCTTTCGTGTACGTGTTTTTCTTCCCAGATCCCAATTGTGTAGTTCTGTAAAGAAACATGAGCGGTCCCATGACAAATCATTTAGTAGGAGTTTGCTGTGCCGGACCCTTGGCATCAACTGGTTGTGAACAGTGAGTGCAAGTTTTAGCATCCGGTAACGAGGAAAATCAATCCATTACTCGCCTGAAATTGACTTTTCTAAAATCAGAGGAAACTTTATTTATTTATTCTATTGTTAAATGAGATTAAACCTAAACCAGTCCAATCCCACTTGCACTAAGCCACATATACAAGTCAATTGTATTCTCACTTCTACAAATCGTTACATTGCCACCTTTGAAATTAGTAGAAGAAGCTAATAATGAGTCTTTCTAAAAGAGCCAAACCAATTGACTTCTAATAAAAAATAAAATAGGAGGTAAAAGTTATTAAGGTTAGAGCAGATCGAGTTCTCAGTTTTTGACTTCTCAATTCACATCATTCCCCAAACCCAGATCGTGTCTGCACTCTGCAGGTAGGGTAGAGAAAGTCAAGACGACAACATTAAAGTAAACCATGAACGCGTTTTCTTCCTTTTATTATTATTCAATATTCAACATGATTTATACGATATTATTGAAAAAAGCAAAAACTTTTCAGTCTTTTCAAAGGCTATGTACTGTTACTACATAAGATTCTGCTTGTTGCTTCTTTTGGAAAAAAAAAAAAAAAAAAGCAGAATTCCTCTGCTTTTAGAGTAAGTAGAATTTTGAACCAATTACTAACCTAATGCCTAACAAACCTAAAAGTAATAGTACTACTTCAGCAAACTTGAAAGGAACCCTAAACCCTACAATCAGTTCTCTGATCATTTTTTCTAAGGTCTTTAATGAGCCCTGAAACTAATAATCAAGATGTTTTGTATTTCAACAAGAGTTTCTAGGGAATGACCAACTTATTGATTGTACTTTGACAATTGATTCAATGGTTAAAATTTAGCCAAAGCAATTGCAATTTGCATACTTAAAACCCGCCGGAGTCTCAAGTTGCGGAATCGAAGAGCATTAATTACTCCTCAAAGTCATTTTTTATGGCAAAGAATTGTTATACTCTTCTGTCATTCTCTAGCTTCCAATGGCTATTGGTAACATGCTCAGCCATTTATGAAGCTCATCTTATTAATTGTTGAGTATTTACACCTCAAAATTCACTTAAATCTAGGAGTAATCTTAGGCTGCCATGGAATAGATTAATTTGTAGAGACAACATAGCTACTTACTCCGCTGCTGCGGGATCTCTGGCGCCTTGGAGATCTTCAACAACTCAAGCTTCTCTTCAACTATTTGGTCAAGTCATTGGGATTATAGATGTCTTTAATTAACTAATAATACTTAAGCTAATACTCAACGTAGTAGATTCTAAACTTCCCCATCGGTCAACTTCTAAATGGTTTATTCACATATACTACACAGATCTAACATGGGAAATATTCATGAAAATGGCTTGTGCATGTTTATAATTCATCTCTCTCTACTAATAATTATACAACACATCAAGAAGTGCTAGCTTCATCTACCCAGACAAATGACGGTATGAGAAATTTAATACAAAATGTAAAATAAGGAGAAACATGTTTTCCAATACAAAGGAGACCAAGGCATTAAGTATGAACCATTTTCTTCATTTTTTTTTCTAGGAAAGTGGGGCGTTTCTTTCACTTATATTATCACTTTGCCTAGAAACCAAGGGAAGGTGACAGTGAACCTATTGATAGATGCTTTTTGCCAACACTGGTTCAATCCTTTACTGCGGATCTGAGCTTTTAATAACAAATACACTATTAAGAGTTAAGTTTCGTAATTATCATAAAATCTTTGAAGGAGCGATGCCAACTCATTTGAGGTTTATTATGAATGATGGGTGAACTCAAATGAAATGCTGGCTTTCAATTGTGAGAGTTGATATATATGATTGGAATTTATTTTACTACAGAAAGCAGAATATACTTGTATTGCTCACCTGTTCCCACAACCAATGCCAACGATGATTATTAATTTGTTGAACTCTTAAGATTCCCACTTCAATCATTGATGATATAACTAAATAAAGCTATGAAATTGTTAATCGGTAGCATACCAACAATCTATTATAGTTGTTATATTTTATCTTCTTTTCTTCCTAGACTTCTACAATTTTGTTTTGGGGTGTTTTTTTTTTTAATTATTATTAAAAGTCTAAATTGACTTATCCTCGTCCTTCATATTTTTTTAATACGTTTTTTTTTTCCTTCTAAGTTTAATTGTAAGACAATTTTATCTGAATCAAGAAAGCTTTTGAAAACAAATTTTTTCATTTATGATCTATTTGTTGGAATATATGCCCTAGAGGCAATCACAATATAGATTTGATTATATTAATCAAAGAAAATTGCGTTTTTATCATTTAGTTTAATTGGATTACATAGTTCATAATATAATAAAATATCTTTATGATTAAATCGGATTAATATAGATATGAGACAGTATTAATCCATATAAGATTTAATCATTAAATTATCCAAAGTTAAAGTATTACCGAGATAAGACATCGGCAGTGTGTAATAAACTAGTATTACACTTGTACGGGTTATAAAAGCATAACCATATGTTTCTCATGCATTCAAATATTGGATATTTGAGCAAGTGCGATAGGGGAAATCTGTTAGCTGTTTAAAATGGGAATAGTTTCACTAGACCGGCCCGTATGGAATCTCATTGGTAATTTACTTAATGTGTCTATGGGAGATTCATTCAGGGTAGATGTAAGTAATCCTCTCACCTGAGATTTGCATGGCAATCGGTATGCTTTGATACTTGATGTCTAGAATCCTAATAGGTTTCACATACACTTGTGGTTGAGGATATCGAGAACCATTTAGGAGTAGGTGTAATGTCAAGATGGGACATGTCACTCCGAGTAAACAGAGATTATGTCATGTAGGATTCAACGATGATTGTTCAAGCCCGGCCGACATAAGAGAATGATTAGGGTGGCTCTAAGTCATTGCTCGATTAAGACAATCAGTCGTGTTAGAATCGGACATGTACGTCGTACAGGGTAGACACATATCCTGCCTAAGGCCTCGTACGTGACATCCGAAATAGGATTGAATTATATGGAACTACGCCTGAAACATGTTTATGGATTCACAGATCCTTCCGAAAAATTGGGTAGGCACAGTGCTTTACTAGAAGCCAATCATGTCTTATAAATCGGTAACAGCGCAGTGCATTTCACGCGCGCAATATAGTCCGATAAATCTGGTTTATTGCTAACATATCCGAAAGCCTAATGGATCGATCACCGAAGACTCACCAATGAAGAATTGACAAGAGGGATGAGAGTAAAATTAATCTAAGATTAATTTACATAATGAGAAAAAAAATGGACTAATTTGGAATTAGTCAAGTTAGTGGATTTTTTAGAGAAAATTAGATTTTTTTACAAATTAATTTATGACAATTTTAAACATACGGGATATGTTAAATTTGAATTAGATTTCCAAATTGGACTTAGAAGGCCAAATTATTTAATTTTGGAAATTAAATGAATTTGGGCCAAACTTTGTTTTAAACATAATTTGAATTAATTAGATTTATGAGGAATAAAGCCCAAAACCCATGAGCCCATTTATATAATTCTAGGATATGTTGGACATGTGAAAAGATTATAATGACAATTTAGACATTTGCAAAAATATTAGAGAAATGGCTTGTTTGAGAGGCATGTAAAAGTTGATGACTTTTTATAAATTTGTCAAGATATACATCAGCCGCTAAATTAATTCTAATGTACCATGTGGAATAACCTACTAAAAATACTTTAAAAGTATAAAGGGCTTTTGAAAATTTGCCAAAGCCATCATATATACAAATGCCATTTGTTATGGCTTATATGGCAAGCCAAAACGGTTTTAGAAGCCATGTTTTAGCCCTCTCTCTCTCTCTCCAATTTCAGGATTCACTTTATCCTCCCTCTCTCTTGATTTGTTCTTCAAAATTTCAAGGAAAAGCTAACACTTTAAGTCAATTTCAAGATGAAGAGGTGATCCTAGCCATTAGACGAGCATTTTGCAAGTTGTTGGACAAGATTTGGTGGAGAATTCAACACTTTCTTGGAAAAAAATACCATTTCAAAGCTTAGAGTTTTGTAAGTTTTTCTTCCACCAAACTTAACTCTTAATTATCCTAGATGTTGATCCTAGGTGTGAACTTTCACTTTTTGTATATAAACTAATGAGATTAGATATTTCAACTTATTTCACTTAAAATTATACTCAAATTAATAATAATTGATCTCACCTAATTAATTATTGAAACTTAAAAGTCAAAAGTTATATTTAATAATGTCAATTCATCAACTATCTTAACTATTAGATATGTAAAATCAATTACTATAAATTTTAGTTAAAGTATCTCATCCTTAAACTAATATGTTATTTTAAAAAAAATTATTATTAGCTACCTCTCATTTATATATATTGATTATTATAATATATTTTAAAAAAATTTATAATCACCTAATTTATTCTTATACAAACCTTTAAAATGTGACTTTTATAAAACAATGTATATATAAATTATTATAACTCATTAAATAATTTATTAATTCTAATATTTTAATATGAAATAATTAAAATGACAAGTTTTTAATATTTAAATACATCAATATTAACTTTCTAGTATGTCAAAAAAAAAAAAAAAAACACAAGTGAAAATATCATTAAGAATGATATATATGTAAAAATATTGGTTTCTGATCATTCAATTCATATGTTTAAATTAAAAAAAAAAAAAAAACTCAGATGTTCAAATTACCAAAAAAAAAAAATATCATTCGAATTTATATGCTTAGACCTATTCATACTTTAGTTAAATTCATATTCAGTTCGAAGGTTAGAAAATGTGGTGCAAGTTCATATCTCTCGACCGGTTCAAGTGAAATGAAAAGGTGATCAAGGGGACACAGACTTTAAATCTCCTCTCTAAGGCGGGAGGTTTCTTTCATATCAAGAGTGTGTTGGGGAAACTACGGAAGAGGGATTGGATCGAGGGGCGATGCCTATGGTTCTTCTTCATCGAAAGGATTCCATCACTTGTAGTCTTCGACGAAGGAAACAAGGGCAAGACGCCAAACATGTACCATCTTTCGATTCAGATTTCAAACAAAAAAATTAATGATCCCTTAATTTATTTGTTTAAGTTTTGGATGTATTGTCCATGTGTTAAGACTCAAATATCAATGTTGAACCTCTAGTTGATAACTTAACCTTTTAAGTCAAATGATAAATCAATCTTGATTTTTCATTTCAGTCTCACGTATACACTAGGGGCAAAATAACAATGGAATTAGATATTAATGTCCTTCCATTTGATTTTGTGGGTAGTAAAATGGTATGGCTTTTGAATGAGAATAATCAAGTATTTGCACTCCTCATTGTTCAGAAAAAAAAAAAAAATTGAACCATACATATTCCATAGCTAAATCTATAAATGATGTGCAAGAACTCAACTAGATAAATGCAAGTAGCTAGACCCATCTATGATCAAGGCATTAATCTCATGATGTTAATACCAAAAATCAGCCCTGGCCTTTGGCATAATGGTCACCAGAAATAATCTAGCCGACAAGTCATCCGCTACCCTTTTAACCGAGTGACAGATAAGCTAATTGATAAAGACAATTAAAGTGTAAGAAGTTGTTGAAACTTGACAGATGAAGCGTCACTAGAAACTTGGCAATTACAAGGATAATACAAGTTGAAGGCAAGCATTAAAAGTGCAAGAAGCAATTAAGTTAAAGCTGCTTTAGTTGCTTCCTCATACTCTCCCTTGTGGTCTCCGTCTTCTCCATACATCGCAGCTTTCTTTCTGAAATACATGTAATAAATGTACTGCAATAAAATCTGTTAGGATGCTTGTTAAGGTTGTACAAATCATAGTAACAGCAACATTACTACGCTTTTCAAAATAGTATCTCAAATAATGTGTCAAATGATACCATGGATGGTGAAATGGGAATACCACATCACTTAATACATCATTTGAGATGAGATTTGAGATAATTTTTAAAATATTATAATCTTCGCTCGTAGTAACAGTAATGAGAATGAAAACTACGATTGTAGAAGTTAATTATAGCTGCTCAAGAACAAACTGAATAGAGAAGGATACAAATAAGTCAAGCAACACGCAGACAACGGCATCCAGCAACCATGGCATATTGGCCTTTATATTCTCCCATTCGGTGGTTCTCACAACAATGCTGCTCACACAAGGATCCATGCTAATTAATTAAGAGTTCAACCAGATCACGAATTTAATGCACAAATAATAAACAAAAACTTGAATGGGCTAGAAGGCACAACCTTAAAACGTAAGTGACATTGGCCATCAGTGCAAAGACGAACATGAGAGGATTCAAGCCCTACAACAAATTCGTATTAAAACAAGTTTTGATTTAGTGAGAGACATTAGTTCAAGATTCAAGTCATGGATTCAGCAGAGTCAGAGAGTCAAAAGTGGATCATGGTCAGAGCATCACCTCTACACTCCCTCTTTTAATCTGTTAAATCAAGGCAAAATATAACTTCTATCAGAGAACAGAGTAATTCAGGAGAAATAAAAACGAAAAGCAGAGTTTATTTATTAGTTAGTAATTTATAGAATGAAATACGAAGAGCGCTACACTTACAAACTCATCAGTCTTAACTAATGATATTTTGCTAAATCAATAGTAGTTTGTATGAAAAAAGTTTATAAGAATGTTATTCTTAAAGCAAACACTTACGTTGAGCCATATTTGGGGGAGTCGTCCGCCCATGTATATAGCAGCCATTAGCCATCCCAGCCATTGCCCGAACACACTGTGCTCCATACCACTTTCCTGATTAGAATAATGGTTTCCAACATTTAATCCAAAAACAATATAACGTGGCATCAAACAAATTGAATAGAGTTTTCAATTAGATTACAGTTAAGATTAGTCTTCTTGAATTACGCCCGCCAATTACATCCTTCAATGCCCCGCTTTGCAAAGGAAGGTTAACAGATGCAGCAAGAAATGTTCCATAACCAGCCTGAAAAGGTGCATCATCCTTGGCAAGTCTAGTGTAAGAAATTAAATTGAAATAAATTAAAAAAAAAAAAGAGTATTATGAGTCTGACTCACAGATCTCGGGATGGGCCTAGGCTGGCTACCAGAGGGAGCCTTATATGAAACCGGGGCTGCCTCATCGTCTGATGATGAATCATTGTCAAGTCCCAAAGCTGAAGGGCCACTTCGAGCTCCAAGATAAGTTCTAAACGGCGGAGTACCACTCCCGGCTAAGGATCTAGCTGACCTGAAAGCATATTCATGAATTCATCTTAATTAGAACAAAATCATACCCTTAAAAAAAGGTTTAAGAAGTGAATTATGTTCAATTAATATGCGAATTATATATACGTGTAGTAATATTCCCTCCGAGGAGATGCTTTAATTGAACTCCTGGGAATGGGAATGCCCGTGTCAGATGAGTTAGGTTTCAAAGGCTCTTTCACATCTTCAGCCTGTAACATAGCAAAACAATCAATAAATCTTTTTCCGTAAATTCTCTAATTAAGGCTGAAATTCGTAGAGTAGATGTAGATCTTCAGAAAATATGTAGTGAATACCCCATGTTTGGCTCTGGTATGTCGGGATTTCCACCTCTTGTAGATATGATCATAGTATAAGCCTTGCAACACCAACACTACTGTGCTAATCGTGTACAGCTGATAAAAAATTAAGATTATCATATAATTAGTCTTGCATTGCAAACGCCTTTCAAGAATTGTTTGTACATTAATCGGGTCGAGATCATGAATAGTGATTAATTATCCAAATTGTCTTGTTCATGGTGGGATGAACCGAGCCAGAAAGCAATTGATGGGCATGGACCGCACCGATCCATGTACAAGTATGGATACACAAGAATTAGCTTGGACCATCATTGAAACTCAGCATACAAAACAAGAGATGGGGGTAATTTGTTGCAATTACTAAACATGAGTAGGGTCGGTTTTGAAATTGAATGGTGAATGCGAAGGTGGAAAAGAAGTTCAATATTACCAGAGCTGTGTAGTACTGGGTTGGCAGCTGCATCCAGAAGATAAAACAGAAAGAAGAAATAAGACAAAAATATTTATGAAAATTGATATAATAGAAAACAAGTTGATGTGAGGTCACTTTAGATTATTGAAAAGAATAGATAGTGGATTGACCATAGCCGTCCACTATGAGGCTGCATACTCATCTCTGGACGACTACTGACTACTGGACCACCAAAATACTGTATGTAAAGTTTTAGCCATACACTCACCGTTGCTGGTTCCAGGATACATCCCACCAGATTAAACACATCTCTGCACCAACAAATAAATATGGATAATCAAACTGTGAGAACGAGTAAGTACAAAAGTTGGTTTTTTTTTTGGTATGTCTAAGTTGCAAAAAATAGAGAAAAAAAGAACAAACCCGGCAACCCAAGTGAGGAGAAATAATAGAGATACTCCATGGCTGGACTTTGTGCGGAAGTTGGTGATGATTTGCGGGATCTCCGCAACTCCCCAACAAACTAAACTAATGAGCCCAAAACCAAATGAGAAATCATCTTTGAGATTGCAAAGACAGTCTCTGAAATACTTCTCAACCCAACGCACGCATGGTTTCCTCTCTTTAACACAATAAGCTAGAGACATAGCTAGCTAAGCGCCTCTCTCTCTCTCTCTCTCTCTCTCTCTCTCTCTCTCTCTCTGTGAAAATGAGTGTAGTTTTGTGGCGAAGTTTAAAGAGGCTTTCTAAAGGGGAAGAGAGGTGAGATTGTATACTTATAGCAAGTTTTATCACACAAAACGTTTCCTTAATTCGAACGAATGAGACGTGCGTTATATGTTGTCATTTTAACCGAGGGACCAATTGTGTGAGAACTTGAGCAAACTAAACGCTGCAAATGTTGTCCGCATATTCTCGGTGATGATGCCATAAATTTTATGTCAGCTAATCAGTAAATATGAGCCTCAGTCATATTAATGATTAACATGTGGTACGCATATTCTTGAGGATGCTTCGTGTTTCTATAAAGCTGAACCTAAGTTGACGGTCCATATGTATTCACGACATTGTCAGTAAAAGTAGAAAATTATTGAAAAAACTAGAAGATAAAAAACCTTTTAAGTTTATTTTGTGGCCATCAAATTTGTGAACATTAATAAACTAATAATAAGCTTTCACGTGTTCTAGATCAGTCTAGATATATATATAGACATAAATCTCTGTACACTAGTCTAGCTAGATCGTATTCATATAGTTTAAGTTTTGATTATTGTTCATAAATAAGTTCTAGTTGTGTTGTCGTGTCTCAGGTTATTATAGTAATTCTGATATGTTAATGTATTAGGACATATATATATTAATATTTTTTGAATCTTAGTGGCATAGAATCAAATTTAATAGAGGACAATATCGTAACAATACTCTTAGGATTTGACCTAATTTTAAGCAGAAAAATCTGTTTGATATTCTAATCAACTAGACTCTTGACTTTTACCCAAAATCATCAATGTATTTTCCGTTAACTAGCAAAATAATTGAAGAGAAAAGAGATAATTATACCCATCTTTTGTTACCTTACCTAATTAACCTTTTACCTATCTTTAAAACTTGTCTCTAATCCATTTAGCAAAATACATTCTTCTATTACTCTGTTACTTAACAGAAAATATAAATTGATGATTTTTTATTAATATTAGAGGTCTATTTATTAAAATATTAAATATGTTTTTAGCTTGAAATTAATCAAACCTTGAAGTTACTGTTTGGTATTGTCCCCATTTTTTAATATATTAATTCTATTAGAATTCATTAATTCTGTATTTGATATTATATATAAGATTGTTTTTAAAATTATTTTTTAAAAAATTAGGTATATTTTGAATGTAGTGTCCAAAGACTAATACTCATCCTTTTAGAATCTTTGGGTAGTAAACAATATTACCTTAACATGTGTTAAAAATTTTAAATAATTATTAGTAAAACTAATATAGTTTTAAAATATTTGTTATCAAACAATTTCGACTAAGTTTAGTGCACCCGATTAAATTGTGGTAGACTGTAGAGAAGAGTTGTCAATTGCCAGCAATCCTATAACAAATTAACTTTAATATGATTCAAACCTGTAAGATGATTTTATAGTGTGTTCTAAGAGTTATGTTAAACCTCAAAATTTATGTAATATTTTTAATAATTATTTCGTTATTAAAAAGTATATTTTTATTATAAAAATTATAAAATATAATAAAAAAATTAATTTAACATAATTTTTAATATAAATAAAAAAACATAAATTTTGAGGATCTGTTTTTAAATATGCCTAAGACCTTGCATTAATTGTGATTTGTAGATATTAATTGCTAATCAATAAAGCATATAAATGTCCCAATCAGAGAGCATGCATCTTGATCCACCTAAATTAATTAAACAAAGCGCATATGCAACAAAAAACAAAGCTAGCTAGCTAATGATGTTTCTACATGTGACATTATATATATCAGAGATCTGGAATATGTTTCTGATCATTATTGTTACGATGACTTAGACTTGTGTATATTAAAGGCAACCCTATCTCGATCCGCTTACTAATGGATTTAATCAAACGAAACAATCGTAATCGAGTTGAAAGTTGAAAGTTGAAGGTTGAGAGATTGAACACAATGAGCAGAACAGCAATTAGCAAGTGAAAGCGCTAGGCATGTGCATTTAACAAATATAGAAACGACATTGTCTTCAAGTTATGAAGAATTGTTAAATCATCACTTTACGTCAAATCTTTCATGATCGTGGGGTGTATATAGGGTAGGTCATTCTTAATAAAGAGATTCTTTCTCCGCGTAAATCTTATGTAAAATTGACGATGCAATACTAGATAATTATATATATATATTTTTTCCAAATTCATATAAGAATGGGGTTGGCTTCGAGTTTAGAAAACGATATGTGATTAATATTAATTTAAAATATATTGATGAATATATATGTTTAGAAAATATGATCGAACGAAATATTTTTCAAATAATTGATATCAAAGTCGAACTTATTAATAACAAATGTAAGGATAAACTCAAAACTTAAGGGTGTAGATATACAAATAAAAATATGTGAAATAATCTTAAGGGTGTCCTCTAATGGTAGGGGCTTTTAACTTTAAGTTGTGTTTCATAGAGAATGAGATAAAGGTCTAGTGAGATTAATTGAGATATACATAAATTGTTGCGAACATCGATATTTAAAAAAAAAAAAAGATATAGTATTTATTACTAGATGCATTTTACATAAAACAATATTTGGATACTTGTAGGGAATTGTATATAATTATTTTGTTGATGATATATTGCATAAATCAATCAAATAAACTCTATCCGAAAGGAATATTTAACCAGAATTGTTCGGGCACGTGTATGTCATTGCATTGCATTGCATCAAAAGGATGAAGTAATAATCTAACATACTTGTGCGATTCCTTCGATAATAAACAAAGACATCTATATGCTAGGGTATGCCTACCACGAAAACCGACGTAATTTCTCAAATTCAATTCATCAAAATTGACAAGACTCGACAATAATGTAAGAGTAGAACATCGTGTTTATATGTTCCCCCTTTTTACTTGCTTGCTTGAACGTGACCTCAATAACATCTGGGTTCATTCGGTCTAAGTATTTGCATCGAATCCTGCCCGGGTACATTAATCAATTCATCGCAACATGATTTTGCATTGCTTTTCTTGTTTTGTTCAACATCTTAACTATTAAATATTAAATAATTTTTTTCTTTGTTCGAATATTTGATTATAATATAATGATGATTCATAATATTAATAGCTAAATATTAATACTATTTTTTTTATGTCATACTCATATATAGAAGCAAAATTATATTGATTTAACATATAATTATGGTAGTGAATGTGCTACAATTAGCACCAAGTTGTAACTCAATCAAAATGACCCAAAATCCCATGAAGCTCAAAACTTAAAATAAGGTTAAAAATAGGATAAAATGGGGTGACATGAAGGATAATATTGCTTAATAGTGATTGGAGTTAGAGATTTTGGTTATTCTTACATGGAATGATTGGAGAGAGAACAAACGAGGAGAGAGAGACGTTTCTAGAGTAAACAAACACTTTCTAGAAGGAGCAAACTGACGTGCTCTCATACCAGTTTAGGAAAGCGCCTCCCAGGGGCTCTATCCTCATTTTTCTTCGTTTTTCTCTTTATCTTATGCAGATATTTGAGTGTAATTCATCATTAAGGAGGAAGGGCGCATTGGAAAAACTCATACTCGTTTTAAGGGAGAGCAGGAACTTCATCCTCAACATTGCCCTTGCCAGCATTGCTTGGCCCCAACAAGCACCGATTGACCCCTGCTGTTCTCTCCCTTGACATTACCTAAGTTGATATGTGCAAAACTACATATGGAGAACGCCCAAGGACACATTAGGGAGTAAACTTTGTCAGTAGGAGTAACAGACCCCTCTCCTGAGTCCTATATCATGTCTTATTTTCTCCCCCTTGAATTCCTTGTATATGAACTTAGGCAGCAGAGTGGCTTTGTAGGTACACCCCCTCTTGCTTGGAGAAAAAGACCTTAGAACATATCGTGAGAGAATGATCATCCTGCTACTAGTCTAACCAATCCAACATCAAATAGCAGACTCTAGCATAGTCCATCCGGTTCTTATATGTAGCATTTGCATTTAGTCATAACGTAAAATATCAAATGGTAATATATTAATATTGATTAAAGTTGACAACTTACTAAATAAATGGATAAAGAGTGGTAGTTTGGAAAATTTTTACATTTAAATTTAGTTATTCAAAACGTTACAAGTGTGAGCATAAATTTGTCGGGTTTATAATTTAAAGTCAACACCTATAAACCATTTAGCTATTTAATATTTCCCTGTTACGATATGCAGGTAGGATACACGAGTTTAGTGAAGAAAGTTGAATATTTGCGAATTGAAAGCTTTTGCGTGGTATTGGTAAGATTATAGAAGAAGACACTTGTCACTTGGGACAAAAGCAGTATAGTAACGTGTCGGCTAAAGAGGCATTTGGGAACACCACAATGCGAAGTAGCGAAAGGGAAAGCAAGCATTATCTGATCTGATCTGATCTTTGAACCATCTCCAATGCGCCGCATCTGGTTGTTATAAAAAAGTTGGATATCTACGTGTTAAGTTGATTGGCTAATCACTTTGATTTCATGTCTATCCCCTTGCCCTCGTGTTGATAAATAACCTTGTTTTTTCTTTTCCTGACTTTTCCATTGTCTGACTCCTCACTTTATAGTTTTAATATAAATCTTCTTTTCTTTGTCGTTATATTGCATGAAATTTGATAAATATCATATCATGGTTTGAGATTTCAGAGCCATCAGTAAATGGCAATTCAAGTTGGGTCTGGATTTCCAACTAACAAGTCAATAAGAATCCAATTTGTACACGACTTCAATACTTCGACTGGAAATTAATGGAAGGACTTGAACAAACACGTTGCTCTGCCTTTAAAGGCCATTTCGTTTTCCTGTCAGCGGACCAACTTGAATTGTCGTAAATGGGCCTTGCATAAGATGGTTCCAGAGAAGGGCTGCACTCGGTTATGAATTACCTTCATTCCTCAAACCCAAACCAGTTCTGCTATTTGTGACCTACACAATGACAAAGCAGTACGTATGACAGTCGAATCGACTTTCAACTACATAAATGTGGTCCCGTTCAGATCAAAGCAGTAATCACGTACACATACGAGCGGAGCTACATTGGGGTAATGAGAGGTCATACACAAAAGTAATTTACTTTTTTGATGGGGTAAATACATAGACACCCCCAAGGTTTGGTCTAAGTAACAAACTCATCCCTGTTATTCATAAAGTAACATAAAG
>JANKKB010017918.1:1016-18430 GCA_026225775.1 Bursera palmeri
ATATATATATATATATATATATATATATATATATATATATATATATATATTTTTTTTTTACTTGATAATTTACGCATCTAAAAAATATTAAAAGATATTTTATTGATTGTCAAATATTAGCGATGGATAATAAAAGAAAAATGTTTAACTAAATATGTAATTTTAATAATTTTTTTAAATAGTCTTATATTTTTAGGGACCTTTTTTCGGCTTCAGTGTAATGCAGACCATAATTGTCATTGGAAATGCACGCAACCATTAGGGCTGCACTAAACTCTGCCGCCTTGCCACAGCTTGTAGTAGCTAGCCGTAGCCTCCATGTAGAGAAGCAATGGAGTGCGGAAACGCCGCAAAGTAGCACATTAGCACGTGGTTAAGTGGCTAGCTAAGCTAATCACTGAAAACAACTATTAACAACTGCTTTCATCAAGATTAGTGATTACATTAAAGTAAATAAAAGATATAGAGATTCGAACACATAACCAAACTATTGTCTCTCGGAAACTAGACATAAAGGACCNATTAGCACGTGGTTAAGTGGCTAGCTAAGCTAATCACTGAAAACAACTATTAACAACTGCTTTCATCAAGATTAGTGATAACATTAAAGTAAATAAAAGATATAGAGATTCGAACACATAACCAAACTATTGTCTCTCGGAAACTAGACATAAAGGACCTTTTCCAATGAATAAAAATTATGTCCTCCACACTACCTATGAAATGAAAGGTCAAAATAAAGGGAGTAATCTACATCAAGGTCAGCTACATTGGATTCTTGTTTGCATATTAATTTCATAAGAGAGGTAGGATTAGGGAGGGCCGGCCAGTCAAAGATCTGCCCACTAATATCTATGTATATGTTAATGTGTCCAATGTAAAAGGCAATTATGCACTTGTTATATTGATGTTAATGTTATTTGGCCTCTCAAATCTAAGGGCATTGCTTTTTATTTTCAAATAGGGGTACCCTAATCATTTGTGTTGGAAGAAGTTTTCAATTCAGCTTTTGAGTAGGTTGAAAAAAATTTTTAAGCACTTCCACTATTGTTGATCAACTTATTCAGAGTTGCTTTTTAACTTGATATAGCGGCTCCGCAATGATGTGCATTTGCTTGTGGTTTGGCTTCACGGGGTGACTGGTAAGGTAGTTGAAGTAATGGATCACAAACTGGTCTATTTATTTTCTATGGATGGCTTGCAATTGGCTGCCAAAAAAGCCGCAAAAGCACATGAACTTCATGCTAGATAGTTCTCAACTCAGCATCTCAACTTACTTTTTGTTGTACATTAATGGCTTCCTGTCTTCGATTATGCAAAAGCCAAAAGGGCCAACATAGTCAACAACGAGTATAAAGAAGATAAAAGAAAAAAAGAAGAAAAGAAGTGACAAGTCCATGGATGAGCCACATACTTTTTTTTTTTCATTTTTCTTCTTGAACCACAGATTTGAAATTAGCCTTCCTGTCCAACTAGTCTTTTTTATTTCTTTTCAGAGCTGGATGTCAGAGTTCTTCTACTGTTCCATAATAATGTACATTAGCAAGAAAACAAGTATCCATTAATGATAGGGAAGCGAAGAAATTTAAAGAATCACCTACCATGTGACAAAGATATAACATGTTACTATTTTTATGCTACAAAGTCTAGGGAAAACCTGTATTAGAGAAAGGGACATTCGCATTAAAATTGGTGAATTAATGCTACTTACAGAAAGGAAAAAGAAAGGCCACTCCATCAAAGGCCTCGAACCTCAAACCTTAAGAGAGTGATATCTATACAAGATGGAACCTAGCTTGAGATAATATCGATAATGGTTCTAAACCCCAAATGGTGTGTTTAGTGTCGCTGCATAATGCATATGGAGTTGAACTAAAACAGACAGAAGAAGTCAATTATGTGCCACTTTTAACCTAACGTTGCAGGACTCATCAATTCTTACATTGATATCATGACAACAGAACTCCCTTAGTTGTGGTGTCAATAGACATGCACAAAAGCTTAACTATATGTTTATCTAGATTAATAGTGCACATTACATTCTTCCTGGCGGTGAGCTAGGAACCAAAGTTTGTGTGGCCCATTCTGGGCTCTTTTATTTGTAGTGAGAATCCAAGAAGATTCACATGGATTGGCATTTTAGTAAGATCATGTATACATAAAAAGATACGTAGCACTCGATGGATTGTACAAAACATGTGAGCCAGACAAAAGAATAATATAGGATGTCTAAATTGGTACAGAAAATTATCTCGAAATAATCTTCTCATGTTTTACAGAAGAATTTACATGTATTTTACATCATTAACAGCAAAATTGAGAGAAGTTTTTGGTCTCAAAGTCAACTTTATTATTACTGTTATTATTGGAGCAAGAGGGGTCTCTTCTGTGATTGCTTTTGGATATGGTTCTGTAGGTTGGCAGAGCACCAACATGGCATGGAATGTCTTTTTGTGCATGCTTGATGCTTCCCTATTGCCTCTTCTGCCCCACATGGCATGAGGCTACTAAGCCAGGCAAGAAATGGGATGTTGCTTATAATATTGGGTCAAGGTTCTTTGCACCCCTTTGCTTACAAATATGATAAGACACAAATTTGACAAATTTCAGAAATGAGGCTCGAGCCTCAAGCTGTGGGAATGACTCACTCCTATTGGGACATGCTTGAATCACAATGTTGTCTGTGTGAAGAGAACAATTGTACAGCTCTATGTGAAGTGATCAGAGAAGCATCCCTACCACAACTTTGAGTTGATTTGACAATTTAGAAAATTGGGTTTTCATTTCACATTTAATATGCATCGGTCAACATAAAGTCTAATATGGAACAGCTCAACTACATATAAACAATATCCAAATACAAATCTTCATAAAAATTACTCACTTTTATCTTCATCTTGTTTTTAATTAATTTTTTCGGGGAATGAGATTGTTTCTGAGTAGTGACAAATGCAACGGTCAGATTATATCAGAAAGGCTGTAGCTACATGAAGAGATGAAAGAGTAGGTTATGATAGACACAGAAGTATCAGATTATGGCCGATGGCAATTAACATGGTAGCACCAGAGAGAATCAGAAACATAATCACTTGAACGGTTGCACGTGACTGTGACACTGATAGTTTATATTCAATCCCACTCGAAGTGTCAATAGTAGAGCAATCGGTGAATAATAATTTATATTATAAAATAAAATTTCAAGTATTTTGATGTTTGTGGTTGGTTTGCTTCAATATGAGGTATACTAAAATTTACAGCTAGTTTGCATTATTAGCAATGATATATATATATATATATATATATTTCCATTTTACTGTAACTGGTGGGTCATGAATCAGTAACCATGAATAAGACCTAACTCAGCAACTGAGTAGGCCGCAGTATCTCACTCCAGAATATTACCAACCCTGAAAAATACAACTTTTTCTCCCTTCAATCTCTCTTTGTGGCATTTCTGAGCACAACTTTAGCACATAATTCAAAATTTATTCCAAAAGTAAACAAAACCTTTGACACGTAAAAATGGTCATTATGAGTGAAAGCATAAGAAACCTATTGCATTTAACAAACATAAACTATTAGCCCACAGTTTGCAGCTTTCTTGTGTTAACTTGCAAGAAGCAATAGCCTGTTCAGACAGATTTCATATGTCCATCGACACAAGCAACTGTTTAATCATCAAGAATTATGCATATATCTCACGATTAGACCTTCATTTCAAACTAATTTGAATGCTGAACAGACTAATTAAGAAATTCTAAGGTAAAAAAGAAAAAGACTAATTCAAATACGAGGTGAAATTTTTGTGTAAAACAAATTTATAAGCATCCACCAGCATTTTGAATAGTTGCAGTGGTGAAAGTCCAACCAAAACTGTACTCTAAAAGTGCAAAAATTCAACAGAGTGCACTTTTTGGTCCCCGTTCAAAAATTAAAGAAATAAGAAAATAGTGTCCAAGAAGTGAATTCTCTCTCTTATTCAGAAGGAAAGGAGAAAAATATAAATACAAAATATACAAAAATTGCATGCTCAAACAAACGGACACATGTGTCCTGTTCTCTTTGAGTCCTGTCTGAGAGTGTAAC
The DNA here is from genome assembly GCA_026225775.1 of Bursera palmeri. Classification (NCBI taxonomy): domain Eukaryota; kingdom Viridiplantae; phylum Streptophyta; class Magnoliopsida; order Sapindales; family Burseraceae; genus Bursera; species Bursera palmeri. The sequence goes on from JANKKB010017918.1 coordinate 5,103, forward strand.
AGATCTCACCCATTACACCTCCTTCTCTGAAGATTCTCTCTCGGTCTCACCGAGGCTTAAACCATAAGCTGATAAACGTACTCTCCAAAGAACTTACTTGCTTTCCTTGCTGTGTTGTCGCTGTTTCTAAGTGGGTTTGTTTCTGTTATGGACTATCGTTTTCTTTTGAAAGAAGCCCCATGTGGTCAAGTGCATGTGAAGTTGGTTGAGAAAGAGAGAGAGATCTAATTGGTTTAATGGTCGAAACGGTCACTTTTTTTTGTTTGTTGGGATTTTTGCAGGTGACTTTACTTGAGTGAACTCATAACTCATTCTTTGCTTTCTGCTTTTCTTTTTGCTTCTCTTCTTAGCTTCTTCTGTTTTTGCCCCCATTTTGATGTGATGTTACAAGTTGGTTTTTCAAGACTCCTCATTTTGGTGAAAAGTTATGATCTTTCTTGGATTTTTTTATCGTAGTTGGTTGGTTTTACATCGCTTGCATGTTGAAGTTGAGAAGTGTGGCCATTCTTGCTCCTTGTGGGGTAAGATTGCTGTATCGGCCTTAAAGCTTGAATTTTTGGATTTGATTGCATGGGATTCATGTACTTATGCTTATGCGTTCCTCTTTAGATGTTTACTCTGATGGGTTTTCGCATTTTGAGTGGCAAATGATTGTTGTTTTGGAGAATTTTTATTGTTCTTAAAGGAACTTTGGAAAGTTTGTAGAGTTATTATTGGTAATGGGGTTGTTATAGCTTTTTTTTTGGGATGGAGGATCTTTAGTTGCGTGAATTGTGGCAATATTGTTGGTTTCTTCATTTCAATCGGTGGAGTATCATTACCGGTTGTGAGGAATATTTATTTCCTCTTTTGATAATGCTATAATTGTGAAGATTTGGGGGGGTTGGAGTCAAAAGAAAATGCAATATAGTTTGATTTGTTTATGTAATTTACAAGAGAATCAGTATTTGGACGCACTAATGCGCTGATCATGACCAGAGCTATTCGTGATAGGATTCTCAAGGATGCGAATGGTGATATCAGTGATCATCTACGCAATCACATACATTTAACCAATTGCATTCACTTGAAAAATCATATGCATAAGCACAGCCCCATTTTGGCTGATAGGTCCCTTATGAGGGACCTTATAGTCCTTCAGAGGTCACGGTCTCTTAGGGACCCCTCTGCCAGTCCTCCATCATGGCATTCACCTTCTGTTGTTGATCTGCTTCCCAAGAAAGGTGACAAGGATGTCATGATTCGGGAGGGGAGACGGTCTGTTGGCATTGAGCGTCGGAGGGATAGTAGTAGGCTGTCAGGAAGCTCACCTCCATTACCAAATTTTGTTACTTCACAAGTTGCTCCTGTTGAGGCTGGTGGACTTAGTGATAGGGTGGCAGCAGCAATCAGTGAACGTAGTAGCAAGAGTGGAAATCGGGATGGTAGAAGAGTTAGGAGAGAAGAATCAAGTCGGAAGAGTAGGAACAGTTTTTTTGGTGGCAATGAGGAGGCTCGAGAAGATCGAGATGGTAACGATTTGGTTCATGATGTTGTTTCTGGTAACTCTGAGTTTAAAGATAGAAAGAGTAGAGAAAAAGGGAAGCAATCACAAGATGTTCGAATTAAGACCCTCTCTGAGCAATTGCATGATATTGCGATGGACAGTGATGATTTAGCATCGTCTAATGTTCAATTTCGTGGTAGACATTCTCAACTGGAGAAAACTGGAGAGGAACCAGAAGTCAGCATCCGTGGTCCCTCTAATGGATTGAATAGGGTAAAGAGGCGAAAGTTTAGGGGGGCTAGAAGGACTCGGGCCGCTTCAGCTTTGAGGGATAATAAAGGTCAGAGTGAAATGTCTGTGGCCTCTAATTCATTAGCACAGGGTTCATCATGCCCAAAGTATCACATAGGGGAGGAAGAAGAGCATAACGAGCAAAATGTCACAAAGGCTCCTAGAAATGGGTGTGGGATTCCATGGAATTGGTCGAGAATTCATCATAGGGGTAAGACATTCCTTGATATGGCTGGAAGGAGTTTTACTTCTTGCGGTTTGTCAGATCCGAAGTTAAGGAAAGGTGGTGCAGTTGCCCATGGAACAGATATCCCTGGTATGCCTGTGCCATCTGATCGCTCTACCTCATCCACTAAATCTGATGCGGAGGCACTGCCACTACTTGTTGAGGCGTCTGGATCTCTAGGAAGCACTGATAATGCTTGGTTGCATGACTATTCTGGGGAGCTAGGCATCTTTGCTGATAATTTACTAAAGCATGATGTTGATTCTGACCTTGCTTCTGAAGGTAGATCAGGCGACCGACACAAGTTAGGGAGGAACCGCAATGTCAGGCACCAAAATTTGACACAAAAATACATGCCAAGAACTTTCAGGGATCTAGTGGGACAGAATTTGGTAGCACAAGCTCTTTCTAATGCTGTCATGAGAAGGAAGGTTGGGTTGCTATATGTGTTTTATGGACCTCATGGCACAGGGAAAACTTCCTGTGCTCGCATTTTTGCTCGAGCTTTGAACTGTCAGTCTCTGGAGCATCCCAAACCATGTGGCTTTTGTAATTCTTGCATTTCTCATGATATGGGTAAAAGTCGAAATATAAGGGAAGTTGGTCCCGTCAGTAATTTTGACTTTGAGAGCATCCTGGATCTACTTGACAGTATGTCCATCTCCCAGCTACAATCACAATATAGAATATTTGTTTTTGATGACTGTGATACTCTGTCTCCGGATTGTTGGAGTGCTTTATCAAAGGTTATCGATCGAGCACCCAGACGTGTGGTCTTTGTTCTTGTCAGTTCGAGTCTTGATGTTTTGCCTCATATAATCATATCCAGGTGCCAGAAATTCTTTTTTCCAAAGTTAAAGGATGCAGATATTATCTATACTCTACAGTGGATTGCGTCCAAGGAAGATATAGAAATTGAAAAGGATGCATTAAAACTTATTGCATCACGATCAGATGGATCATTGCGGGATGCAGAGATGACCCTTGAGCAACTGAGTTTGCTTGGACAGAGAATTTCGGTCCCTCTGGTTCAGGAACTGGTGAGTTCTCTCATTTTTGGAACCAGCATCATGTTATAGTTGTTTATAATTTCTCATTATGTATGTTGGTTAGTTTGTATGCTTACAAGGAGTTGAATTTTGTAGGACAATTTCCATTCCTTCTTCTGTAGCTAGAGACTTCCTTGTTATGCTTCCCTCCCTGGATTGGAATTTGATGTTCTGTTATGCATAAAATAATATTAGTTGGAGCTAGAGCTAGGTTATCAATTTCTTTTTGGATAAACCAGTCTTACTAAAGATTTAGCAAGGTTCTGCTGTGTATGCTTTGGAAAACTTTATTATTGCTGTTTAAAGACCAAAATTTTGTTTGGACAAGTTGTCTCTTATATTTCACTTAATAACACTCTATGATTCTTTAATACTCTGGTTATATAATCTAATTAAATGTGATTTATTGGTGTTGGTATGGATCAATTGTTCTGAAATGTGATTCTTTTAATAGGTTGGACTTATCTCTGATGAAAAGTTGGTGGATCTCCTTGATTTAGCATTATCTGCAGACACAGTCAACACTGTGAAGAATTTAAGAGTAATAATGGAAACTGGTGTGGAGCCTTTAGCTTTGATGTCACAACTTGCGACAGTTATAACTGATATACTTGCTGGCAGTTATGACTTTACAAAAGACAGGCATAGAAGAAAGTTCTTTCGACGGCAACCATGTGAGTCCAAAAATCTCTTCTTGCTTTGTTGCTATAATAACAAATAATTGATAAATCCGTCCATTCTATTCTAAGTTCTGCTAATTGTTGTAGCTCCTTTTAGATATTTGTATGCACTGTTACCATAAGGCCAAAAAAAAAAGTGTGTTTTCATATCTTAAATAGTGCCGCACTTGTTGCGTATCTTCGTCTTCATGTTTCTCTACCAAAATGTTTCAAGATTCTTCTCTTTTTTAAACTAATAGCATAAAAATTTATTGGTTCCAGTGTCAAAAGAAGATATGGAGAAACTGCGCCAAGCTCTGAAAACTTTGTCTGAGGCTGAGAAACAACTGAGGATGTCAATTGACAAATTAACGTGGCTAACTGCCGCATTGCTTCAGCTTGCTCCTGATCAGCAGTATATGTTGCCAAGTTCCTCTGCGGATACCAGTTTTAGTCACAGCCCCTTGGCCCAAGAGAATGCAGGGAGAAGAGATATGACCAGGAAAGGTGGTGACCCCTCTAAGATTTCTAATAAAGAGAAAGGCTTGCCAATGAATGTTCGATTGGAAAATTGCCATGCTGGAAGTTCTGATAACTTCGTTAATAATAGTATGATGAAAGGTATTAGTCTTGATAGACAAAGACATGCTGGGCCTGGGATGGCTCCTCAACAAGCATCTGCTCTCTCCACTGCTACAATTAGAATGAGTGGCAGGCCAATTTCACGCAAAAGCCATACTGGAACTGAAGAAATCTGGTTGGAGGTGCTTAAGAAGATTCAAAACAATGGTATAAAAGAGTTCTTGTACCAAGAAGGAAAATTGATCTCTGTCAGTTTTGGCGCAGGTACATCCTAATGTGCATTATGCTCATATTAAGTTTCTTATGATTATGCAATTTTATCATACATTTGGAAGGATTTTCAAAATTTTCAGCATCTTCTTTCTATATTGTGCGAGAGAATTCTTATCTTAGTTGTGGTGCTGTTTATGGGTACTGGTAAATTGTTGATCCAAACTGGGACAAGGTCTTCCAATTTTAACTCTAGGCTTTAGAATTCTGTTGGAATGTTGTTGAGGTTTCAACTTTCATCATAATTTGCCCTTTCCTTTTTCTTTTTTTTTTTTAAATAATAATAAAAAAATTGAAGGGGACAGATTTATTTAGTTTTGGGGGTGGGGGCATTTGAAGGATTTGAATTTGAAGTTTAAGAATTCAGGACCTTGGAGCTGGTTTTAGAACTATTTAGGGGAAGTAACTTGACATTCTTTTTTCATTTGAATGAAAACTCAAATCAAATTTGGAAAATATGCCTTTAATGCCTAATTGCACTAAGAGGTCTTCTATCATTATTTCACTGGATTCCTGTTTGTTTCCTTTTGTGGAAAGAAAAACACCAAAGTTTCCTTTTTCCTTCACGCAATAACTGAAGTTTCTGAGCACTTTCAATTCACAAAGATTATCTGCATTTCCCTGAGTCAAGTGGACCGAGCTGTGCATGCCTCTTCCCAGATATTTTTTATCCTCTTTGGAATGTTAATATGTTAAAACACTTTTATGATAGTATCAAGTGACCAGTATCACTTCCTTTGCGACTTAGAACAAATGATCCTTATTTTGGCTCCCGAGTAGAGTCTCTCTCCCGTTTAGTTCATTCATGCTACGATTTTTGAGATGCTATTGTTTTACTCCCATCAAAATTACCCTCCCTTCATTTTATTTGTGTCCTATTACAGAAAAGCGGGCATAATTTCTTGAACTGGATAAGTGGACTGCAGAATGGAATCTAAAGACAATTTATAGAGATACCAGGAATTTTCACCCCACTAGGATAATGATGATTTTACCTTATATGCCCTCTCAAAAATTCAAAGCACTTTTTTGGTGCAACGCTTACTAGAAAGCTATATCAATTTTTCACCAATTGGTAAGGCTGTGTCCACGTGTTTTTTTTTTTTTTTGTGAAGTTCGCAAAGGCTGTTTGGTGGTCCAGTAACAACCAGGTTTTACCCACTCTTGGTACAAGTTTGAGTTTTTGCATTGTTTTACGTTACTGTACCAAGTAGGAATAAGACAGTTAATCTTAGCTGGCCAAGGTGTCGGTCATGTGGAACAGCTGCAAAAAAATTTAATAATATACTTCTGTACCAAAATTTTATTTGGAGAATTTATCATAATCATGATTTTTAACTGCTAATGCTGTTTTTGAATCCTGTAGACAGCTTATGAATGCTTCATTAACAAATCACTCATACCAAAGATGCGCCTTGTTAATGAATTGCCTATCATATGTGTATTTGCTATGTGAATAGAACCTTTTTCTTTCTCGATATTTCCTCTAGTTTCCATACCAGTAGCTTATCTAACAATCTTCTTTCTCTTAATATTATATTCTTAATTATTTTGATTATGCTCATTAATTGTTGGGTGTCTAATTGGTCGTCCCTATTGATTTTCTTTCTTTCAGCTCCAACTGTGCAGTTGGTGTTTAGCTCACATCTGACAAAATCCCAGGCAGAAAAGTTTAAGGATCAAATTTTTCAAGCATTTGAATCTGTTCTCGGGTCTCCAGTGACGATTGAAATTAGATGTGAATCGAAGAAAGACTCTAGAGGTGGATTTTATGCACCTACAGGGAATGGGGCTAGCACCCAAGCACAGCTTTTGCATGCTGAACCTCTTGAAATGGGAAGGAGTGAAATTGTTGAAGAACCAGCTTCTCCCAGGGAAATGAAGGTCGAGGAACATGCAGGATATCAACCAGAATATAAGAAGAGAGGTATCGAGAGTGCATGGATGGGAGAAGCTTCAGCTTCACCAAAGAAATCGGGGATGGCATCTACCTCCGAACGGAGGAAACTTGGGGAACAAAGTCAGAGTCAGAGCCTAGTAAGAAGCAAGGTTTCCCTCGCACATGTAATTCAACAGGCAGAAGGATGTACACAGCGAAGTGGATGGTCAAGACGTAAAGCAGTTTCTATTGCTGAAAAGCTTGAACAAGAGAATCTGTAAGTATTTGTGGTCTTTCCATAATTACCATGCTAACTCTATAGGTACAATTACATGTTTTTCTTATAAGTTAAAATAAGAAGTTGTGATTTTAAGCAAAATTAAATATTCTTTTAGAAAATCCAACTGTACAATTTGTAGGAAAGTAGTTTTCTCTTGGGGTAATAATTGAAGTCCCTTAGCAAAATTAAATATTCTTTAAGAAAATCCAGCTGTACAATCTGTAGGAAAGTAGTTTTCTCTTAGGGTTAATAATTGAAGTCCCTTTCTTTTATTTTGTATAATTATATGCTTTATATGAAACGTCCTGTAGGTTGTGTATGTGAGTATATATATATGTGTATATATATATATATATATATGGAGCTGCACTAGAGTGTAAGAGTGTAAGTGTTTTTGCTTGAAGTCTTGTCTTGATGGCATATCTATCCAAAACCTTAAATTATTCACTGATTACTGAATGCCATACTATTTCATGGAGGTTCTTTAATTATGTAGCAATATGAATTAATAATGAACATCCCACAAACTTTGACGTGGCTCTTATGTTTTGTAAATTTACAGAAGGTTGGAGCCTAGATCAAGAAGCTTGCTTTGCGGGAAAGCAACTAGAGTAACTCGTCGGAAGGTAATTCATTTATAATTAATTTTTCTCTATCCCCATCTGAAAGTTGGATTTTCTAAGACTGAGTGATTGCTTCTTTCCATTAATTCTCATTAGGCTGAATGGTTTCTGGATGGGTTAAGTGAAACAAATGGATGCACTTATATTAAAGAGTAAAAATAGTTAAATCTTTGTTGAGCAATATAGCAAGTTACCTTTTTAATGTGGGAAAAAATCTCGCTTTTAACATTTCAAGAGAAAGAAGAAAGCTTATGACTGTGTTTCTTCTTTTGGGTTGTACACTGAAGTGGCAGAGCTGGGTGGCCGCATAAAGGTTATACGTTATAACTGCCTAACTGGTGAAATACCAGTCAGTTATGGCATTATGTGACCTAATACTCATCATGCTAAATGTCGTAGTTAGGCATAAAAAATATGCAGTTTATATATATATAAGTAAATAATAATTAAAAGTGACAAAATTTCAACAAATTGATTTTCCCCGAGGAAGGAAGGAACTAGAGGCATGTCAATTAATAAAAATTTCCTGACAACTGGGCAAGAGAAAGGGAGAGTGAATTTATGGATGCTCAGCTGATAATAGGTACTTTTGGTTAATGTACCTGTATGGTAATCCATATTAACTTTTGAGCAATGAAACTAATCTTCTGTCTGGGACAGGAAGTACTACAACATTAGACATATATGCCTGCTCTGTAGTTATTTAATGTTAATGGTATGGCCATGAATTTATCAAAGTGAAAGAATAAAACCAAGATCTAGCAAAATAGATCCATCATAACTACAGACAGTAACAACTGGCCTTAGTTACTTGTTAAAGTAGTACTGCAACATACCATAATCATCTTAACAAGATAGTCCAAGATTTGGAGTAAACCAGAAAATTTTATAATTTTATTTTGTTGTGATTCAGCTTAATGAAATTTTTATGTATGCATCTGCAGCTTTCTCGTTTGAAAACTAGAACACGGAAACCAGATTCACTATGGAAGCTTGTCTCCTGTGGAAAGTGCCTCTCTTCTAAATCTCAAAGGTAGGAGAAGAAAAATTTTGCGATGGCTTGAGCGGTTTGGTGTGCTACTCATTCATATTACTCACTGTAATTAGCCATTTTCTTGCCGTTTACAAGGTCAATTCTATCTTTCTATCCTTGAATAAATGTAAGTTATTTCTGATTAGAAAATGTAGGAAAGAAATCAAAATAGTGCATCTTCCTCTAGTGAATTCCATATATTTATTCATATTGGTTGGTTTCCTTCCATTTGAATTAATCTATTTTAAAGAGTTTGTGGTCTTTATTTTATGACATGCCTGGCTAAAAATTACGAAATGGACACTTGGAGCATGCATCACGGACGTCTGTGACACCTTTGGGGCAGTACCACACTGCTAAACAGTTACTCAGAAGAATGTTTTAATAATGTTTATCTTTCTCTCAATTACATCTTGGCATCCAGTTTCTCATTTTTGGTAGTTGGTGATTTCCTTGTACAAAAATATAGACAGATTTAGTTTCAAAATCATCCATCCTGCAGCAGGAGAGAGTTGTCTATTTGTGCAGGCATCAACCTCTGGATTTCAAGAGACTATTGACTTATATAGGTTTGCAGTACTAGCACTTTCTGGAGATCATTCAAATGTTTCTTCAATTGTTATTGTGTCATATTCAACATAGTGTTTTGTGAGATGCTAGATGGATACCTCAAGACTTGCACTTCTGGTTGGCCTTTGTGTGTTACAACTATAAAGAGCTAACAACATACATCAGTCTTCTGAGTGATTTTATTATTCTCTAAAAGTAAAATTCTCAAATCACACTTGGGATTTATTTCCTTTGATCAGGTCTTCAAATAGAAATGATTTTGGAAGCACAACCGTTTTCTAGAAGTTCACAGACTATGCTCCTAGAAATCAAAGACAAAGAAGAGAAGATTGACCCTAAATGCACGTTACCATCGAGATCATTATTCTTCATGTGACTTTTACTTTCGGGCAACACTAAAATTACTTCCAAAATGCCAACCACCTCAAGTGTGAAACCACGACCAAATGGGCAATATTTAGAATAGAAATAAATGCAGCAATATGACAGGATGTGAAACTAAACTTAAAAGAAAGCTAAAACCCCCTTAATAATCCGAAAGCAATAGAGTTGGAACTTTTAAGTGGCCAGGAAGGCTTCTGTCAACTGTTGTGTATGAACCCATAGAAATACATTTAACGTCATTGATCAGCAACAAGACCCAGATTAGTCAGACTTTTAAACACCGTGTCTCCTGTAGGCTTGCTCGGATCCTAGAAAGCTAAAACTTTCCTTCCACTTTGCTGAAAAGCAAGCTTTTCGGTTATTATTTAATGCGCAAGAAGTCCAGTAAAAGAAGTTTCTTTTGAAGCAGGAAGCTGTTTCGTAATTGCAAATTATATATAATATATACATGTATGTAAAGAGATTTGATTGAAAGTAGTGTGATCACTCTAGTGATTGCGCATGATTGAGAGGTTCCATTTCCACTTAACAAAAGATATGAACGTGTGGACTCCCCCGAAGCTAGCTTTGTTCTTTATTTTAGTGTGAATCAAAGGCTATCCAAAAGTGGCTTCTTTCTTAGGTTGTCTTGTCGGTTTTTCTTGCTGTACAACTTGNCTAGTGGATGTAACAAGTTTTTATACAAATCCATCAAATCTAAGAGAAACAGTTGTGGAAAAACGACCCAAATGAAAGTCTATATACATTAACAAAATTTGGATATCATGTGAATGTTAAAGATCGATAGATTGATAAGTATTGAATGTTAAAGATCGATAACTTGAGAGATTAAAAAATTATATTAAATTATCAATCGTTAGAGAATTAAATTGAAACTATATGAATATAATAACTNTGTAGTTAAGTATGCATTAAATAGTTAAATTAGTTAGCTTATAAATGAGTTATATGATAACGTATAATTTCAATCAAACACATTGATTTGAATCAATTTTAGAAAATGAAATAAATTAATTGAACTTTGAATCGTCTTGAATATAAAAAACTTAAAAAATGAGTGATAAATGATTGAATATTGATTTGTGTTTATCATTCAAGCCACGTATCACACCACAATACCACCGTCCAGCTAGAAGATAAATTATTGTAATTTGTTAATAAATAAAATTTTTATAATTTATATTTTGGTCAATGGTCAAAGATGTTAGTTTTGTATATGGATTATTCGTTTGTTTGTATTATTTCTACTCAAAATTAATAATATTCAATGGGTCATGTTGCACATGTAATGTTGATTTCATTAATCCTTTGAATTTTAGTTAAATCATTACCAAAAAAAAAAAACTCGTCAGATACTAAATTTTCCTTAGAATAAGTCAGCAAGTGATGGATTTTTATTCAAATTTATAGATAAAAAATTAATAAAATAAATACGATAATTAATCAGTCAGAGCACACATCTTGACTGTGCCAAATCAAATTTATATGAACTTGTAACTAGTAATACTAAATCCCAATTATCATATAAGAAGCAAAAGCTACCATAGTATATCGTTACCAAGAATGGATAATTTTTATAATTACTGTCATTAACACATTCAAAAATTTCCCACGTAGGATGGTTTATCCAAATCACTGTCATAAACGCATAATTAAGGAGATAATATTATCAAANCCATGTAAATTATTATTAAATAAGAATTTTTATATGGCATGCATCTTGTTGTGTTATATAACTAATACGTTGACAAATATGAGAGACAATAAATTACTATATTATAAAATAATATATATATATATATATATATATTAATTGGTAAATATTATTTGAGATGGGCCGATCGTGAGCCACTTGTTTTTCAAAGNTAACTAATACGTTGACAAATATGAGAGACAATAAATTACTATATTATAAAATAATATATATATATATATATATATATATATTAATTGGTAAATATTATTTGAGATGGGCCGATCGTGAGCCACTTGTTTTTCAAAGTTGAAATGGAGTTTCACACTCAACAAGGTCCACACGCGAAATAGCCGGCACTTAAGACTCACCACAACCAATCAATCTTCTGACGTGGCGGTGTTTTCTATAATCAATGGTATATTTCATACCAAATGCCTGCCAGCAAGCATGCGATTTTCCCAATCCAACCGCCTGATCGATTAATCCGAAGATTAAGTTAACAAACAGTTAAGTATTAGTATTAATTAGCTGGGAAACAGACAGCACGGGCTACCGGCGGGGCTTAGCCAGATTTAGTCAAGGTCCAATTTCGATTTGAGCCGTTTCTTTTGTTTGACTTTTTCATTTGTGTTGACTATGCTCTACGTGGCGTGCCTGCTATTGCAGTTTCGGTCTTTGCGACTGACGGGGACGTGTACTTGAAGGTTGACCAATCGCCAAGATGTATCACGAGCTGACACGTATCACGTGTAGAGTCACTACATCCCTCGACTTTCAGCATATCATCATGACCAAAGCAGTGGTGAACGTTATTTCTCTAAAATCAAATCAAAATTTTTCAGTCTAAATTATGAGGGGTATTTTAGAAATAACAAAAATTAAAAGGGATTTTTGAGATTGAGAACATACCAAAATTTAAACGTTATAATCATGTATCTACACCCTTATGTTTTTTGGAAAATTGATCGAAACAGTCTCTTCGAGCGCGTCAAAATGAAAAATAACCTCTACTCAATAATTCTCTTATGCACATAATCATTTACTATAGTTAAATCGTTACGATAACAAAAATACCCCTAACTATAAATTTAATAGGTTTTCTTACATTTTCAGTTCCATTCAATCTTCAACCTACTCCATGATTCACTCTTTGCTTGTATTTTTTAGCTTGAAATTTAGTTTATTTGAATGGTTTTTAAAGTTTGAAGTTGAATTTTTGTTGATTTTAAAGTTTGATCGTGTTGATTGTTTTCATCTAAAAAGTTTAATTTTGAATGACAATCTGAAAAGTTTCAGGATTGTGATGGTCCATGATAATCTGATTTTAGGTCCAACTGTGATGATCTACATAGACCATCAATGACTGTGACGGTCCTAAAACTTTCTAAATTGTTATCAATTATGAAATTAAACTTTTCAGATGAAAGCAGTTGACATGATNCAAACTTCAAAATCAACAAAAACCTAACTTTAAACCTCGAAAACCATTCAAATAAACTCAATTTCAAGCTAAAATAAAAAAATCTCAATTAATCACCACAACCAAAGTGTGAATTTAGGGTAGGTTGAAAATCAAATGGAACTTAGAATGTAAGAAAAACCCATTCAGAATAGTCAAGGATATTTTTGTTATCTTAACACTTTTATTGTAGTAAATGGCTACGTACATAAGAGAATTATTGAGTTGATGCTATTTTTTATTTTGACCCCTTCCAATAGGTTATTTTGACAAATTTTTCATGTTTTTTTTTTAATCCTAGTTATGATATCCAAACTTTTAAATGCATAATTATTTTTTAAATTATTCATTGATTTTGATCATTTTTCAATATTTCTTAATTAATTAACTTGTTCTTATTACAATACTTTTAATCTGTGGTATGAAATTGTTTTAAGAAAGACATGTTAGCCTTACCAAACAAGGCCAATGTGACATAGACGTGTTAGGGTTAGGCGAGAGGCTGGTCACGGAGAAGAGAATCAACACCAAACTTTCTGTTCCAATTTTTCGGTTTGGAGCGTAATAAAAGAAATTTATCACTTGGGGCCAGTAAAATAAACACACAACAAAATTCGGCCAACAAGTAAAATCTAATTGCACTCTACCTAAACTTGTCATAACCCCTTTTGTCATTTTTGCATTATTTCAACTGATTTTTAAACTCAGTCATGCTTTTGAATATGTTCAATCGACCGATGAATTGATGGCTTGCAATTCATATATTTGCAAAAAAAAAAAAAAAAAAAAGTAGATGAAAATTACTGATCCATATGGGTTTTCAAGGAATTTAATATTTTTG
>JANKKB010017918.1:18830-31662 GCA_026225775.1 Bursera palmeri
TTGTGTTTGGAGTATGGGCAAAAATGGGTCAACGTGGGTGGGGTTTGGATCTTTGAAGTTGTTTTTAGTCAAAGAAGAAAATTGGGAAATACGAGAGAGGTGGCAGATGAGATGAGATGGATAGCAATAGCAGATTTTAACTTCAAACCAACAAAAAAAAAAAAAACAAAGCAAAATTTTATACCACCACCCCCACGCCACGCCACCGCACCGGCAGTGACTTTCAGATTCTAATATCTAAGGTTCCAAGGTTTAAAATTCCACCGCAGCTGAATAGCACTCACGTGGGTCCGCCACCTTTATTTTGGTCAACTCTGCAATCGAATCAGTTTCCTGAAACAGTTTATTTATTTATTCGATATTTGAAAAATGCGGAATAATTACATTTCATTACATAATACATTACATCAAGTCGAGATCTTACAGTGAGTACAAGTACAACTAAAAACGGTAAGAGCTTGGAAACAAACAAAACGAATCCAGCCTTAGATCCTTTTTCTCCGCTCCATCTCTCTCTGACAACACACTTGCTCACTAATATTTTAATTAATTAAAATTAGAAATGGATGAATTCCGTTTTTAATATTTTTCCAATGAAAGGCGTAATTTGTGAGGGGTTAATTGTTTATAATTAAGAGAATTAAACGAGTTTAGAGAGTTAATTATGGAATATAGGGGATAGTAATTAATTGAACTGTAGTGTTGAAACCATCCAAGTCGTTTTCACCAGAACCGCATTTGAGGTCCTCTGAGAGACAAACCAATACCAAACCAAACCAAACCTAAACCGAAGAAGCCAAAGCGGCAAAAGTCTTTGGAAATTCACTCTCTTTTTCCTTTATTACCTTCTCTTTCTCTTTCTATCAAAACGCGGATACGGCACACAAAAAAGACGAAAACGAAAAAGAAAATAAATAATTTTGCCATCACTTAAAAAGGACCCCTTTTCATGGTTCCTGCCTTTGAAGATTCAATTCAATTCAACCCAGAACAGTAAGATTTCTTCATTCATTGGAGTATTGCTTTTCTTTGCCTTTTGTTGTGTGTACAAAGTGTGGTAGATCATAATCTTTGATAAAAATTATTCATTTAGCGAGATAGTATGGCGACGGCGGCTATATTTTCTTCCCTTAGAAGACGGAGATCACCGTCGTTACAGGCGTTCTTGGCTCCGGTTGACTTGACCGATGTGGCTCTTGTACAAACCCTTTTATCCATTTCGTCTGAACTCGTTTCTTGCTTTTCAAACAAAACTTTCTTCTTCCTGAGGAAGAATACTCGCTCTTTGATTCGGAAGATCGAGGTTTTTCTCGTGTTGTTGGAGTTTTTGAGGGACTCCGGGTCGAGTTCGACGCTTCCTGCGGCTGCCATGTTGTGTTTCAAGGAGCTGTATTTGATTCTTTATAGGTGCAAAATACTGCTTGATTATTGCCACCAGTCCAGTAAGTTATGGCTTCTGCTTCAGAATCATACGCTTTCAGGGCATTTTCATGATTTGAATCAGGAAATTTCGACCCTTTTGGATGTTTTTCCTATTAATGATGTTGAATTGAGCGAGGATGTCCGGGAGCAGGTTGAACTTATGCAGGGCCACGCTAGTAATGCCAAATTGTATATAGATGAACATGATGACTCATTAAGGGTTCGGTTCTTTTATTTTCTTGATGAATTTGAGAATGGGAATGTTCCAGATGATGTTCAATTGCGGTCCTTCTTTGTCGAGAGTTTGGGGATTAAAGATGCAGAGAGTTGTAGAGCTGAAATTGAGTTCTTGGAGGAGCAAATTATTAATCATGAGGGAGATGTTGAGCCAACAGCTTCAGTGCTTAATGGCTTTGTTGCGATGACACGGTATTGCAGGTTTTTGCTGTTTGGATTTGAGAAAGATGAGATGTGCTCGGGAATTGGCAATCAAAAGAAGCCAAGAAAAGGGTTGATTACACAAGAGATTGCAGAGACCTTTCTATCTGTACCTAGGGACTTTTGTTGCCCAATCTCTTGGGATATGATGCATGATCCGGTGATAATTTCGACTGGACAGACTTATGATAGGAGTTCGATCGCCAGGTGGTTGGAGGAAGGGCATTGTTCTTGTCCAAAGACAGGGCAAATGCTTGTCCACACCCGCCTTGTTCCTAATCGAGCTTTGAGGAATTTGATCATGCAGTGGTGCACTGCTAATGGAATTCCTTATGATGCTCCAGAGGCTACATACGCATCTGCAGATTCTTTTGGTGCAGCATTGCCTAGTAAAGCTGCAATTGAAGCTAATAGAGCCACAGCAGATCTTCTCATTCAACAGCTAGCCAATGGGTCGCAAGGTGCACAGACTGTCGCTGCACGAGAGATACGTTTATTGGCAAAAACAGGAAAAGAAAATCGAGCTTTCATTGCAAAAGCAGGTGCAATCCCCCATCTGCGAAAGCTACTTTCATATCAAAACCCTGTAGCACAAGAGAATTCAGTTACTGCTATGCTTAATTTATCAATTTATGATGAGAACAAAAGCCGAATAATGGATGAGGAAGGGTGTTTAGGATCGATTGTTGAAGTTCTGAGGTCTGGACTCACAACAGAAGCTAGGGAAAATGCTGCAGCGACGCTGTTTAGCCTCTCTGCAGTTCACCACTATAAGAAGAGAATAGCAGATCAGGAAGGGGCAGTTGAAGCCTTAGCAGGGTTATTGAGAGTTGGAACTCCAAGAGGGATGAAGGATGCAGTCACAGCTTTATTTAATCTATCCACGCATACAGATAATTGTCTTAGAATGATAGAGGCAGGAGCTGTTGCAGCATTAGTGGGGGCATTGGGAAATGAAGGGGTTGCAGAGGAAGCAGCAGGTGCACTGGCCTTGATTGTTAGACAGCAAATTGGGGCTGCAGCTGTGGGTAAGGAGGAAATGGCAGTGACAGGGTTGTTACGAATGATGAGGTGTGGGACACCAAGGGGGAAAGAGAATGCAGTTGCAGCATTACTTGAGTTGTGTAGGAGTGGTGGGGCAGCCACTGCTGAGAGAGTGCTGAAGGCACCGGCATTGGGTGGTTTGCTTCAGACTCTATTGTTTACTGGTACAAAGCGGGCAAGAAGAAAGGCAGCATCACTTGCTAGAGTTTATCAGAGGTGTGAGAATGCATCCTTACATTTTGGTGGATTGGGTGTCGGATATGCATTCGCAGGCAACTCAGCTGCAAATGGTGGATTGGGTGTCGGATATGCATTTGCAGGCAACTCAGCTGCAAACAGGGATTCAAGTTTTACCGGTGATGTCTCAGTGCCTATGCCCATTTCTGTGCCTGTTTTGTAATGGTAACATCCACTCCTGTGGTGGTGTCGTCCCTGGTTATATATGTCCCCATTTTTTTTGGTAATAGTTACAAATTCTTTCACTGAAATTTCAGGTTATGAAAAAAAAAAGAGAGGAAACTTATAGGAATACCATACTTGTGTTGAATGGATGACAGATGTTGCAGAGTAATTACTTTAAATTTTATGTATAACGCTGGTGATTTAGTAAAGTAAAGTAGGAAATATTTAACATAAAACGTCAGACCGTTTACAGATGCTCAAGAAAAATGCATTTTATTGGCCTGTTATGTGCTTTGTAACATTTTGCGTTATATATGTTTGAGAAAGCTGCAAACATCGTTTGATTTGTGATACTTTCAGTAACAGGTAGAATAAGGTGTAATAAATCCTTATAGGGGACTCAAACTTGTTCGGAGGGTTCAGTTGTGAAATCCATAATACAACCAATAACGTGAAATTTCAATGTAATTATTTGATGTGTTTCTCTCATAGACTTGATGATTGCAGCAACTCAACCCCGGATTACACATTGCAATATGCAAAATGGTGCCCCCAAAAATACATGATGATGCATCTGATTTGAGTGTCTGATTAGCCCTAGTTGTACCATATTACAGGACTGAATCTTGGCATTATCCGTTCTTCCTCATTCAAGAAAGAACAAAAAAAAAAAAAAAAAAAAAAAAGAGAAACCAAGGATCATAGGTTATGAANAAAAAAAAAAAAAAAAAAAAAAAAAAAGAGAATCCAAGGATCATAGGTTATGAACTAAATGGCAGATTTTGTTTATGAAACCTACATGTCATATGATGAAAGAAGCACGTAGAATCTTGGGTGTTGATGTTGTGTTGTGCTAAGCACGGAAGAATAAGGCCATTTTTGGGGTCAGAAGAATGTCTTTATGAAGATTCTAAGGAAAGGTAAGAATAAATTTAGATAATGGAGAGATCAAGCTAGTGGTTGTCGTTGTCAGTAATGCAATTACGGAGCAAGTTTTCGTCTTTTCAATAATGGTTCCCTCTCACCGACTTATTAGTATCCTAAGGTGATGCAAATCACTTTGCTGTATTAGATTCCAAGCACTGGTACACGCCAGACCCCGCATCACCTTGCTGATTTTGCCTAAAATAGTTCCATTAATAAAAGCATGGTCAAAATGATAATCAAGCTTCACACTTTTAACTCTTTTCAGTGAATTGACCTCAACCAAGTTGGCCCAGGCACATTATAGTTGGTCTCTCTTAAACTATCCTAAACAGTGGATACCCATCTATAGTACTTCCTTGAGGAATTTAACAATGTGCAAAATCTTCTTGTAATTGAGAGCACTGGAAATGGTGGGGCAAGCCTTCACCATAATCCATGTGCTCCAATGAATTGGAAAGAAATGGCAGGCAGCCAAAGTGGAGGCCATTTACTTGGGAAATAATTGGAGATGGTGAGATGTGGTGGTGGTTGAGCTTATCTTCAAGTGGAGTAATAGCTATTATGGATGGTAGCGATAATACTAAGAAGACATAATTATATCCTCATTTCCGTTACTTTTGTATTGCAAGGTTGATTACTTCTCTTTAATTGACCTGAAAAATGAATTATCAAGAACGTTGAAGTACAAAACTTTCCACTTTACAAACAAGAATTACTTGGGTTGGTTGTTGGGTAAAGTTTACTAGGAGTAGAAGTCAATTCCCCTGACCTTAAGTTAGAATAGTCTGGTTTGTCCCATACGAATCTTTTTATTGCTTCTTTTAATTTTCTGTCTTTACCTGTTCTTCAGGGATTCCCTTTTACCAAAGCAAAGCCACATATTTCTATTTCTTGGCCGGCTATGCATTATTGACGTATTTACTCTCTATGTTATTATTTTTTTTAAATGTATTTAGAATTTATATGTTTTGTTTTACTCATCCAATTAATTAAGGCTGTTATACTGTTATTGATTTATAATTCTTAAACGTAGTCGTCAACTAATCCGTTGTCGTCCAGCGGTTAGGATATCTGGCTTTCACCCAGGAGACCCGGGTTCGATTCCCGGCAACGGAAAAATATTTTTGCAATCTTCCCCTATTTTAGGATAATTATAGATACCCCCATCTGTTTCAGAAACTCATTAAACTCCTAACTATCACTCAACTTCCCACCATTAGAAACCTTCAAGAGAAAAAAAAAAAAAAATTCTTTACTTTAGACAAGTCATTTGTCTGCGAGATTTCAAGAGGGTCTGTTTCTTGGCAACGGAAAATTATTTGATTTTATCTTACTTATGTCCAGAAATTTTCTACTTTATATGAGTAATTTGTATGTGATGTTTTAGAGGATTGATTCCCAGCGGCAGAAAGACATTCTAGTTTATCAAGCAATAGAAGAACATTTAATTTTTTCTTTGAAAATTCGTTTGGACGAGTAATTTGTATGCGCGTTACAAACATTTTATTTTATTTCGGGAATTTAGACGAGTAATTTGTATCCAAGATTTTATTTTTTGCATGTCCCAAACCCAAAGCTTATGTTTGATTGTTGACAAATCCAACTCTACGTTCATATGTGAAGAGTCAGCGATTAGTGTTAGGAACAACGACGAGCCGTTATGTTTGAATTTAGGATCTTGTAAGTGCCAATATCATATTTTTACGCGTAAACTTTCTAGTTTAAACGAGTAATTTGTATACATGCATGAATTCAGTTTCTCCATGTCCCAAAGCTTACGTATGACCGGATACAATGAACTTTGATTTTGCTTCTCGTGTTGACTGTGCATGCATAGGATTCCCTGAATGGAATCGGATGACAAAAGTGAAAAATTCCCGTATTATATATCTTCAACACTTTTATTGTTTTTTTTCCTTGGTTGAAAAAAATGACAAGAGATTCTTTTATATTGAAGCCAGTTCAAACTTCCTATAACCCTATACATTTCATGTTTTCTCTAGCACCTACTCTGTCACTGAATTGTGGGTATTCATTCGTTACTTTGGTACAAGAATGTCGAAGTCACTGACAGTCCACTCAGCAACTTGATCAGGGTCCTTAAAAATTTCAGTTCCCAAATCAATTGACTTCCATTGCCTTCTAGCTGGTGGAGTGCCTGGATCCTGCAATAAGAAATTTACAAGGCAATGTTATTATTGCAACATTTATCCCATTTACGGCCTCTCTAAATAAGTTAAGAGAATATTGATCAAACCTGATAAAAATAAAGTGACTGAGACAATCTTCCAACATCAAGCTCCCAGGTCCTTGGATCACCAATCCAACCCTCTCCTTGAGTAGTAGGATAGCCATACTCACCCCAAATGGGGTGTGGCAGAATCTGCAGAATTTCCTGAGGCTGAGGATTGCTATATGGATCACACAAAGTATTTGGCACCTCAAGATACTGTGCATTGCCAGGGGAACAATACAGGTGATAAGCAGCATAAGGGAAGCGAGCAGTGTCATTGCGGTGAACACGTGTTCCATTGGGGAAAATATGGTAAGGTGGGCATATACTGAGATGGTCAGGCTGGCACCACGCACTCGTGTTTGGATTTATGATCATTTCACTGTATCGGGTAACGTCTGATGTTACATTGCCATCACAGGGTTGCCCATTGTTCTTCCAACAGCTACCAATGTCCATTAGGTAGAATTGGCTTTTTGGACCCCCACCTTTGATCACATTTAGTGTGAACCTTACTTTAAAGTTTGGTGATTCCGGAATCTGCAAAATGCATTTATTTGTTGAGTACTTTAATGATTGTTGAACATATTGTTTAGCTTCTAAGAAAATTAAATTGCATATAAAGGTGAGAAATTACTTACAATTTTGGACATTCCCCTGGTGGGGTAATGGTAGCCACCGGACACCCCGTGTGTGGCATCTGATCTAAAGTAAAGCATCAACCATGGATACCTTGTTGAAGTCCGCAAGACATGATGAAACACCCAACTTCCCTGACCAACTTCTTTCTCCCAAGCCACAGAATGATAAGAAATGTTTTCCACCAATCCTTTACTCAAATCAGCATTCAAGTCCCATGAGCCATAAAACCTTCCCTTGAGAGTAGTCCTATTCGGCCCTTGTAATGTGGTATAATCATGATATATCAATGGTTGGTTCATGCACCCTTTTCCAAAGCATGGGAATCCACCATCGGGGCTGAATGGCCCAACTTCGTGGCCGTTTTTAGGACACTTGGCTGCATATGTGTCCATGTTACCACTCTTGAGCATGATCATCCAAAACTGCCAAGGATTTGGGTAGTCTTCAACTTCACATTTAGAGCCCAAATAGAGTTCCTTGTCTGCAGCATAAAGGTCTACATCGTAAAGGGCATGTGGTTGCACTCCAAGAAAAGGGTCTCCAACCCCTAGCTTGTTGTCTTGCTCCGTGACTCTGTGGACCAATGTGTAGGGTAGCACGTTGCAAATGGAACAGTTTGTTTCTGTAGGTAAATTAGTTACCAAAAATAAGAATATAATGTAGTAACTAATAACTGCTTGTTTTTACACTTGGCAGAAATATATATTTGAAATGTTTCTAGAAGGCAATTCTGCTCAATCATTAATGCTTTTCATTTGTACAATTTCATATAATCGACCGGATTTGCTTTGGTATGTCACATATCAAATTTCAATATAGGCACTAATTCACCCCAGAAAGGCAGAAGCAAACGATGCTAAGTCTTTGACAATCATGATATTATCAATTAATAAAAGATAAAACAGATGCATCTTTCAATATCACCTCTATGAACAAGAAAGCAAAACAGAAAGGAATAAAAGCACTCACAGTTTATGTTAATGCTTGTAGAAATAACATATATTTATCCAGCCTATGATAGATCTGAAGTCGATGAAAAGAGAAGACAAACACAATTTAATATATACCCAAGAAGGCAAAGAGGAAAAGTGGCAACTTACCATTTGACTGAGGAGAAGCCTTATATATGTCAAAGCAATCTGCAGCTCTTGGGCTGCCCATGTGAGGAGCTTCTTCTCCGACCTCGTTGCACTGATTCCATGACTCAATGGCCACCCTCAGGCTATCTTTTCTCATTCCTGGATCACCTACTGCTGATGTATACTCAGTTTCAGCCCTTGCATACCGACCATTGCAAAGAAATATTGCAAGGAGAAAATGACCAAAAGTAAAGCTACATTGTTTCTTGAGTTTAGCCATTGATCAAATTCAAGCTAACTTGAGATGACACATATTTTTATATCCAAGTTTGTGCTTCATAACTGGGAAAGAATTGATGAACTTCAATTGACATGGAAAGGGAAGCTGGTGAGTTGGCTTTAAATATTTATATATTCCTACTTTTCAAATGTATAGAACTTACTCTATCTAATATGCCTTTCTGATGCTGCTTATTAGGTGCAAGTAAAGGTTTGTAGCAGTAAATTATCATTATATTTTCATTTTCTAATTCTTGTTGGGTGCAAATTCTGTTTCGTAGAGGGTAGTTTGATGCTTAAGTTTTTGTTAGATATTGACCTTCCTACCAGAAAAGATAAGGACAAATCCGATTATTCTTGCACAAAGTCCTACTTTTTCACAAAGGAAATTTACCCTCTTTATATGTATGTAAGACAGATAATGGCCAAATCATCCGTTGAATGGATTTGAAAATGAAGCACTTGCTTTAGTGTTGATAGTCCATGGGTTTTACCAGGAAAGGGAAGTTAATATTAGCTTTCTACATTATTCTTACTACATGAACTTAACATTCTTAAATTATCTACCTCTTTATTTTCCCGCTGAATATTAGGTGTAATTAATTAGTCAAATCAAGCACTAATTGTTCTCACTTAATTGGTGCAAATTCTGCTTCATGGAGAGTGGTTTGATGATGAAGCTTTTGGTTGGATCTTGACTTTCCCACCAGAAAAGAAACGGACAGACCGAAAGAAGTCTTGATTTAATTTCAGCAATGAAGTTATACCTTATTTTTCTATACGTAGTTTGGAACAGTGAATGTGATATTAATATTAGCAATAATTTATCCTTGTTATATTTGGAAAGGTTCCTCTTTTATCCCTAGCTTAGGACCTTAAAGGGAATGGCATTGCGGGCTAAGTCTAACTAGCTGCAGAATACCCTCCAGTCTGATCAATAATTTCATAATTAATTTACAATTATTGCCAGTAATTAACTTCTTTCACACTGCAAAAGTAAATATTATGTTTTGGGTGCACATTAAAGAAAGTAGAACGTTAAAGATTTATTAAATTGTGAACTTTTGGATTAAGATAAACCAATTGGTTTCTTTCAAACAAAGTTTCTGGCTTCCATCATTTGAGAAGTAAGAGCCAAGTCTGTTGATTCTGTACTTGAGGTGCAATCCTTCCTTCCCGGGAGGTTGGTACTTGAAAATTGCCATATTGGTAGGCCTTAGACTGCTTGACTTGCATAGCTGTAGGGGCTAAGCCTCCATCATGAGAGCAGCAAATCAATTTGGAGAAGTCATATTAGAAGGAAATGTAAACCGAAGACTCTTCTGCACAGCTTTTTGATCATGAAATAGCATCTATAAGATTAGGCAGTTTGTATGGCTCTTACAAGAAAGAGTGCTTTTCAGAATATGTATCTATATATATTATTAACCAAAAAAATAAAAAATAAAAATTAAGAACAAGAAGGCTATGTGTTACTTTGATCAAAATACGAGGGCGTGCATATGTGTTATATTTGAGTTGTTTAAATGTTGACAGTGCCCTGGAGAGATATGTAGATAGGAAAGCTTAGGAACCAATGGTATGGACAGTGACGAAAATGCACGACGTCCTGGCGGCGCATACAACAACGCATGTGGCGGCGCATCGCTTGTGTTGCACCAATTTTTTTGTTTCTTTATTATTATTTTTCTCTTTCTTGGGTTATTGGTTGATTTGAAGGTGGTGAAATAATTTCTGTCGGTTTCGTTGATTTGGTTGTTTCCTTTTTGGGTTTTTTTGTTTCGGTTTGATTGATTTGTTGTTTGTAAAACTGTTCAACTCCCTACCTTCTGCGAAAGTGACTAAGTGGTAGTAGGGGTGGAGGTGACAGTGGCAGTGGTAATGGTAATGGTTGAAAGTTTTTACAATATTGTTCTCAGAAGATTCGGTATGAACTATCATTTTCTTTTAGCGCCATTACAAATCGACGGTGTCATATATATTATCCAAGCAATAATACATGCATGACACTTTACTTTGGCTAAAGTATAAGGATGCATTTGTCATTTTCTTTCGTTTTTTGGCTACTGCCAGATAGTCAAATAAAGGCAAAAAGCAAAAGAAGGAACAACCCCAATTTGATTTTAGTACAAAAGTGGTAGGAAATGATTAAAAAGAGAACATCCCTGAATCACTAAACCCACAAAATATCTCATAGAAAAGCAAAGAAATCAAAAGAAGAGGGAAGTCCACAAATGACTACAAACCCAGAGTAAAGAACAATTGACACATATTGGACTGCTATTGCAAGTAGATCAATTGAAGTGACATTGAAGTTATAAGTGAGTTTGTGATTTGTGTACTTATATGGTTGTTACTTAACCAAGAGAAGTAGAAGTAGGGGTCCCCTACTTGGCATAAATTTCTTTCCAAGTAGAAACTATAAAAGTAGAAAAAGGTTGGCAAAGTGGTCACAGGATTTAGAGCGGGCCTTTCTTTTGAAAATAATAATCACAAAAACAAGTAAGAAATCCACATTCCTATTTAACAGCCTAACTGTCCCATAACTGCTAGAACTCTCCATTATCTTTTCAATTCAGTTTTGTGATCATCTGCTTTTCTGCCTTGGCAGAAACTTGGTCATTTTAACAAGTAAGCGAAATTTAAGAAAACCATTTGGCGTTGGTAACATAAGATGAAGTGGGGAAGAAAGAAACTTTCTTCCAAGTCCTCTACCTCTTCTTTCATCTCTCACGTCTTTCCCATTTCATGGCTTTCGAAGTTCAAGCAAAAGAGCAGGGACGTTGAAGCAAAAGCTGTTAAGGTGAAGAGAGATGGGAAGCAGAAAACAGCATGCATGAGTTCACCAACGCTTACTAATGCTAGAGGAGGTAGATTCTATTGTGCGGAAGATGATGCTTTCTGGAGACTATCATTTGGGGAGGCGGGTGTTGAAGGGAGGAGTAGCAGGGGCGTTGCGAGCTCGGTTTGGTATGATTCTCGTGAAGAGTTTGACATTCCACCGTCAACATGCCAGAGCTGTGGATCAAGAGCTACAACACTACTGGGAAAGGAAGAGATTGAGAAGTTCAATAACTTGATTCTAGATGCAAGGAAGATGAGAGAATTGCCAAGAGAGGTGGAGATTTTGCCTTTAATGGATACATGTAGAAGCGGACAGGAAGCACTAACAAAGACACAAAGGGTAGTGACTGACAAGGAACGGAAATTGAAGAAAATAAATCCAGGACTTTCAAAAGAGAAATGTCCAAAACTGAAAAGCAATTCAAATGAAGCAGAGGAGAATCCAAGAAAGTCGGTTGAAGAGGGAAATTTGGAGTTTGAACCAGTCAGAGCAAGTCAAACGATGCAGAGGGAGAAACACCATTACGTCTCCACGACAAAGTCAAAAGTTTCTAATTTTACAACCGAAGAAGAAGGTGTATTAGCTGCAGAGTGGGAAGAATTGAAACAGATGAAGATCAGAGAGCTTAAGTCAAAGAGTGAGAACCAGAGGAAATCTTTGTACATAAGCAGGGAATTCCAGGGAAGAAGAACAAAGCACAACAACAAGGTCAAAGTTAGCTCTCCAAGAATAAAGGCTCTTGAAGACATGAAGAAAGCTAAACTGAAGATGAAGAAGGAAAAGGATAGAACAATGGAGGGAAGAATAGGCCTAGAGAGCTTTGCTGTGGTAAAATGCTCGTTTGATCCTCGAAAGGACTTTACAGACTCGATGCATGAGATGATCATGGAGAGAAAGATCAGCCAGCCGGAAGAGCTAGAAGAGCTCTTGGCTTGTTATCTTACTTTGAATCCTGATGAATATCATGATCTCATCATCAAGGTATTCCAACAGGTATGGTTTGACCTTAACCAAACATGTTTTGACATTGAATTACAGAAAGAAAAGTTTCATGATTAGCTAGTGTTTAACCAATGATAGGCAAACTTTAATCATATTGTTAAAAGTTACAGCTCTAATGTTATAATATTATGCTTTTAATTTTCATTGCAATGTTAGTTTGAAATTTATCATTCGTGCAGGACCAATCAGTGAAATCAAATATTTAAGTACATTGCTAGAATCATCTTCAAGGATAACATGTGTCTATGTGTGTCAACGTTTTAAGTATGTGTGAGTTTGTGCAGGAGTAAATTAAACTTTGTATCGGTATCTTCAAAGTTGACTACTAGTATAACTGAACGTACTAAATGAGAAGTTTTGAGGTGGCAAACAGTACAGAACTAACTACTTACAAATGTGAAAACATTGTCCCTTGATGCCTCGCCACAATATTTTCCACCTCTATGTTGCATGTACAAAATATGATGTGGTTTCAATCTCCCCAAAGAACAAACCATGCTCTATAATGTTAGGAGGTGG
>JANKKB010017986.1:0-30653 GCA_026225775.1 Bursera palmeri
CTATTAAATAGTGTATGAAATTAAGTCAAAAAAATTAAGTCACAATAGTCTGACCCATATATATATATATATATATATATAATTTGTGTATATTTAAATTGTGTGTATACCTTTAAAACTTTCAAGTTTTGAAAGAATAATTAAATGAAAAAAATAATTATAGATGACAATGCACTTTGAGCAAGGTAGTGTAAATTTGATTCCTTATGATATACCTAAGTTTCCAATTATTTATTAATTTATTTTATATTTTCAAAATATAAAATTTAGTTATATATACATATCTAACAATTTTTATAGTAACTTTTGATATGTGGCTTAGCGGATGGCAGTGGATTTGTTATTTAGATGAAAAATATAATTGTATATTATTATTTATATTTTACCTATCAATTTTGTAATTAGAATAAAGATGTACTCAATTATAATCATGCATTTATTTTTATTTTTTTATTTGTAGAAAACTTCTAATTATTAATGGAAAAACTTTATTTTTTAAATATTATTATCAATTTTGTCTCTTAAGTATTTTAAAAAAGATAACTCTTTATTCATTTAATTTATAATTCATTCAATTAACTGCATTCAATTAAAAAAGTAAATTTTCATCTACTTTTGTATTAATAGAAAAATAAAATAAAATATATTATGTTAACTGTTATATTAAAATTAGTATCTATTTGTCTCAATTAATGATGAAATATTTTTTTAGAAATTAAATATTAAAAATTATATTATATAATAAAAAATTATATAGGTAAATACCTAAAAAATTATACGGTCGTCCCACCTGGCTTAACCGAAGGGCCTGCTGAAAATGGGCTGCCCTGGCCTTTTGCTACCGTACCCATCACCCACCCAACTTCTCGTTAAAACTCGTATTAATTTTTAATCTAAAGACATTCTTTCCAACGTGTGCTCGTGAAAGAAAAAACCAATTTTTTCGCATTTGCTGTCCTCATCCCTGGCCACTTCCCATTTGAATGTAACCTTTATAACAAGTTGGAATTGACCCTTTGAGCCAAACACAAGAAGTTTGATGTATTTGGGCACTCTGGGCAGAATAGGTAAATTGTTATTTGCTCACCAACTGTTTGTTGCTTTACTGCTATGAAACTTGGTATGGCCAAAATGACATTTTTCTTCTCAAGAAGAAGCGCTACTCTGAAGTCACTTCACTTTTAGTGAATTCTCAGTTTTTGCTCAAGAGCTTCAGTAACCTCTTGATAAGGATTTTGAGGGGCAAACTACACTATTCTGGTGGGATTCATCTTTCACCATTATTCATTGACAGGATTTTTGATAAGAACAGATAGAGATAGTATGATAAACGTATAATAGTTTATTCACCTTTCTTGTTTGTGTACAGGGTCAATGTACTATTACTTTGAGTTGTTAGTGGTTAAATGATGCTGCAAATATGCAAAGCAACTATTGGCATCTGCACTTAGGAGTGCAAGTGGCGCTTGTAATACTTTCTGTCAAAGGAAGAGTGGATAGATCATCTTAAGCAGCTTTTAACTGAACCCAAGGCCTCCCTTTCATCTCTTTTAAGTCTAAACTAGCCTGAGGTTTGTATTTCTGAAGTTAGGGACATCAAGCAGGTTGATTATAATTTGCCTTACTCTACGCCTACGCCGTCGTTTTTATCGTAAGAGTTGAACACTCACCCCCTTCCCCTCAGTGGTTGCTCCTCTCGCTCTTTCCAGGTAACTCATCTCTCGTTTCATTTCGTATGTCCAACAAAACCTAATTTTAACAAAATCTTTAAAAATAACTTTAACTACAAGTTTATTGTTTTTTTTTTCTTTTCCTTTTATGTCATAGTGTTATGCTGAATAGCTCTACGGTAGAGCTATTGGGATTATAGCATGATTTTTTTTTAGAAAGATTATTTTTAAAAACGTTATTGTAATTGAGGTTATTTTTAAATATCGTTAATCTACCCCATTCATTTTAAATTAACTTATTATTTTCAGGAATTACTAGAAGGGTAAAAGTATACTTTCCAATTAATTGATTGGAAAATGAAGCCTATAAACTGAATTTTATTTTTTATTTTTGTTTCAATTGGTGATACAGGAGCAGAACTCCAATTTTAATTTATTCTTTGCAGCTTATTCATGATCTGCCTTCTCCAAAAATGCCTTCAAAACACTGGCTTTCCCCTCAAACCATTAATATCTTGCAACCTTTTCCATGCTTCCTCCAACAACTGCTCTTACGCGTTTTCTTCTTCTCACAATGTTAGAGCTGGATTAGATCATCCTCAAGTAGATATTGGTGTTATCATTGCTAAAGTTCGTGTGGGAAGTGGTGAAGATGAAGTTTTCCAATCTCTCAAGCAAGATAATGCATGTAATGCTATACAACTTTCTCATAGTCTTGTTGATAAGTTGCTCTGCCGCTTCAAGGATGATTGGAAATCTGCATTGGGCGTTTTTAGATGGGCAGGGTCATGCCCAGGATATGAACATACGCAGGGAGTGTATGATATGATGCTAGACATATTGGGGAAAGCGAAACAAATGGATCGGATGAAGGCATTGTTGGAGGAAATAAGTGAGAGTCACTGCGTGTCACTGAATACAGTTGCTAAGGTTATGAGAAGATTTGCTGGTGCACGGCAATGGGAGAATGCTGTGAGGACATTTGATGAGTTGGAAACTTTTGGGTTGGAGAAGAATACAAAAACCATGAATTTGTTGCTTGACACCCTTTGCAAAGAATTCAAAGTTGAGCAGGCTAGGGAAATATTCTTGAAGCTCAAATCACATATAGCACCAGATGCTCATACATTTAACATTTTCATCCATGGTTGGTGCAAAATCAATCGGGTTGATGAGGCTCAGTGGACAATTCAAGAGATGAAGGGGCATGGTTTTCGTCCTTGTGTGATCAGCTACTCAACAATTATCCAATCTTATTGTCGACAATATAGCTTTAGTAAGGTTTACGAGCTTCTTGATGAAATGCAGGCTCAAGGTTGCCCTCCAAATGTTGTGACTTACACCACCATCATGTGTACACTAGCAAAGTCCGAGGAGTTTGAGGAAGCTATTCAGTTAGCTGAGAGAATGAAAACATTTGGATGTAAACCTGATACTCTATTCTACAATTGCTTGCTTCACATATTAGGGCGAGCTGGCCGCGTGCAAGATGCTGTTAATGTTTTCCGGGTGGAGATGCCCAAAAATGGTGCTACCCCCAATACCTCAACCTATAATACAATGATTGCTATGTTTTGTCATCATGCTCAAGAAGAGAAGGCTTTTCATTTCCTCCAGGAAATGGAGAATCTGGACCACTGTAAGCCTGATGTTCAGACATTTTACCCGTTGCTCAAATCATGCTTTAAAACTGGAAAAACTGATGGTTGCTTGAGCCAGTTACTGGATGACATGGTTAATAAGCATCATCTCAGTCTCGATATCTCAACCTACACCCTATTAATTCATGGACTTTGTAGAGCTAACAAATGTGAGTGGGCATACCTCTTGTTTGAGGAGATGATTAGCCAAGAGATAACACCTAGGTATCAGACATGCCGATTGATACTGGATGAAGTCAAGCAGAAGAAAATGTTTGATGCTGCTGAGAAAATTGAAGATGTTATGAAGAAATTATGAATACTGGGGCCAAGCGTGTCTGGGTTTAATTATATTGATGCTTAATTGCTGTACTGTCTTTTCATAACAATATAATTTGTTTTATAGAGTAAAACGATGGATGATCTGAGATAGGACTTCTTCCATTATGGACTAGATCGTTACACTTCTTGGTAGCTTATGCTTCTCAATGGGAATTCTCATAGTAAATTCATATATTATAGTAGCATGACAAATTGTTTCTTCATTGGCTTAGAATGACATACTTTATGAGAACTTATATTTTCTTTATGAATCTTTAATCATTTTAAAAAAATCTTTTGGTCCTTTCAGAAACTTAAAAGGAGTGTGAAAGCTGGGTTTTCATGTCTGATGATATTGTATTACCAAAGACCAAAAGGGCAGGAGTTAATTGAAGATGAAGAAAGGTCGTTTAACCAACACCACCCTCCTTTCCTTTGGATTTTTCAAATGAATGTAGACTTAGTTATCTAACATAACATGTCAGTTTAACATAAAGGTTTTTTATATTGCAGGTGTAGAAAAAATACGTGAGATGCCATTCTACCATAAACATCTCTGCAATTGCATCTATTGTTATTAAGCAAATTATAAAACTCATGGAGGAGTAGCGTGGCCTGCACAGCATTATACGCAACAGTTGGTGGTAAAGCAAACAAAGGCTAGGCTAGGTCCGCCAGGATAGAGACTTTCTATGCTATCGAAATTAACAAGCCATATTTCTTTTGAAGTTGCATTCATTTTAACATAGACAAATTGTTGTATGCATAAATTTAGCAAACAGAGAACTGGGGCAAGAACTGCTGAACATTTTGCTGCATTTATGGTAAAGCAAACGAGTGGTGTTACAAAAGATGTTGTTACTCATGTAAATGCATTGCTTTGTATTTTAAATTATTTATTTATTGTTAGTTTGACACTTTGAATCTTTGGTGTCCGTAGGCGATACATTATCACGTGATCTTGTCCGTTGAATCCAATAATGAGTCAACTGAAACAGACATCTCAAGATCCAATGATACTGCGATAAAATATGGAACTGAAAGGACCCAAGCACTAGACCCACCAAACCTCCATACATCTTCCACCTTTCAATACAGCCATGTGCAATATGGGTCACTTTATTCTCGTTATATCAGATGAGTTAACTTGCAAATTGTTAAGCAGGGATCACATAAATCTTTTCTTTTTGTATTCTTTCAGCTTAGTGATCAGACATACCAAGCTTCGTTGCCCTTGTCCCTTATACTTGTTTCTTATCAAGGTTCCCTGTTTGCAACTTGGTTTGCTTTTGATTGTAAAATATGTTGAACCCAACCAATAAGAGCTCTGCTTTAAAAATAATATCCACTTACAGAGTCAGAGGAGAAGTGTTAGTTTAATAGAGTCGGCAAATGGAACATTTAACTCTGGAATCATCATATGCATATGCCAAAACTTTTCACATTTCCATTGACAAGCCAATAAATAGGCGTAATAGCCCGCCGGTAACTATAGAATATAATTAAGGTAAACTTTGATGACATTGTGAAAGCGGCAATGCTTGAAAATGAACGAAGAAGGTGACAAGATTACCGAATTATTGGACGCAAAAGAATTGTTTCAAGACTAGTCACCGTGATTGTTACCAAAAACCCACTTGTCACTTGTAATATAACGCATAGAAGTTCACGTCTTCTTTCATTGACGGGCCAAACATTCTTAGGTGGGTTACTCACTTTAAAACCTTGTGTGGCTTTTCGGCAAACCAACGTTCATGCTTGTATAGTTGCATTTAGCAATATGGCTAATACGCTAGTGGTAGGCCTTGGCACGTGCTTCTGATCTTCATGGCCTTGTACTAATTGATGGAGAAAAGGGTCTCCATCATGGAGTGTTCCCTAACCGCTTGGCCCCCTTCTCATTTATGATTTATACACCCGAGTAGTAGGTCAGCACTGAGAGGAGAAATCGAGTGTGTTCTTCAACCGCAACAACTACACAACACATTAACACAATCATGATATCAAAGTGATAGCTATTACAATGACATTTGGTTTGATGGGGCTCTCCGTTCTTGCATGCATGGCCTAATCACCTTCCTGATCTTCCACGCTCATGACAAAAAAGTACAAACCATGCATGGACTCGATCAATTACCAACCAATATTCTGATGGGTTAACAAGACAAGCTAAGCATAAAGCAAAGGCAAAACATTATGAAATGTGAGAAAATAAGAAGTTGATAGACTGTTTTAAATTTAGTAATATCTTAATTTCTTTTTATTTTATAGCTAAGTTGTTGTCTAACGTTTAAAAGAAAACCTTCTTCAAATCTTACGAGTTAATAAATGTCATATATAATGATACACAGAGTAAAAATAGGAAAAATAAAAGAAGTATAACATGTTAATAATGATAATTTAATGAGTAGTTGTTATATATATTAAAATGTTTACTGACTTCTCAAAAAATAAAATTTATCTTCTAAACTTTATTTGACAAGGTAATTAATAAAAATATTAAATTTATTAAAAGAAACCCTTAATTTGGTGATTAGGTAAATTAACCCCAAAAATTGCATAGTTTGAGGATGAAAGTGCAAAGTGACAATGTAGATAACGGGGGCATATGAAAATTGTGTTGATGAAAGGGCGCGTTTTTATACAGCAATCAACAAAATCTACAACCTATGTACCCAACTGTCTCTGCTGTCCCTGTTCTTCTTATCGCCTTCATTTCCTACGTGTTAACTAAATCAGTTCAAGATTTCTCGAAAACTGAAAATTTTTTGGTTCACATCGTTACTTAGATAATTACACACACTCTCTCTCTCTGCACCGCCCTTTCGCGGTTCACGGACAAAGGAATCTAAACATATTGTATGCTTACTTTTTTCTCCACCATGAAAAAGTGCTACAGAAAATCTACAATCAAGTGGTCATCAATTCTCCGTTCTCATCCTCTGCAAATAGTTCAAAGTATGGAGCTTTCTTAATTTGCTACTCAACTTCTTCTTCTTCAAAGTCCTTTTTTTTTTTTGCTTCTATCTCACCGTGTTTAATTAGCTTCATCCTGAACCGGTTATGTCAACTTTTCATTGCACAAACATTAATGGGTTCTCTCTCATATCTTCAGCTTCCAACTGTCAAGTAAAAGCTCTTCGCAAAAACTTGTTTATCAATCTTCTTACAATTTAAGCAAATTCTCTGTTTCTGGATTCTAAGATTCCTTTTCCAGTTATCTTTACATCTTTTTGCAAAACTTTACCATAAAAGGGATCCTTTTGTAAGTTTGGAGTTTCAGTTTGCAGTTTCTGTCTGATCTTTTTGCTACCAATTTCACATCTTTGCTTCTACTACAATGCCTCCCTTGCACTTCCCTCTGCGTTGGGAGAGCACAGGAGATCAATGGTGGTATGCGTCACCTATTGACTTTGCTGCTGCAAATGGCCACTATGAACTTGTCAGAGAGCTTCTCCACCTTGACACCAATCTGCTCATCAAACTCACTTCTCTCCGTCGAATTCGCCGCCTTGAAACTGTGTGGGATGACGAGGAGCAATTTGATAATGTTGCAAAGTGCCGCTCTTATGTTGCAAGAAAGCTACTCCTTGACTGTGAAACCAAGAAGGGTTACAATTCATTGATTCGAGCTGGCTACGGCGGTTGGCTTCTGTATACTGCTGCCTCAGCCGGGGATGTGAGCTTTGTTAAACAGTTGCTGGAGAGAGACCCTCTCCTTGTTTTCGGAGAAGGAGAGTTTGGTGTCTCTGATATTTTGTACGCTTCAGCTAGGTGCAAGAATTCTGAGGTTTTTAGGTTAGTTTATGACAGTGCTGTGTCGCCAAGGTGTTGTCTTAGCAGTGAAGCAGAATTGGAAGGAAAATCAAGTGAAAGTCATTCAGTATTTAAGTTGGAAATGATAAATAGAGCATTTCATGCTGCTGCTAGAGGTGGGAATTTGGAGGTTCTGAAGGAGCTTCTTGGGGATTGTGCTAATGTTCTAGTTTTTAGAGATGTGCAAGGATCTACCATCCTGCATTCAGCCTCTGGCAGAGGCCAGGTTGAGGTAAGGGATCCTCTGTTTTGTACTTACTATATGACTTGCCCACCATTTTTTGTGGTGCTTAACAGAAGGTCACTGGAAAGATAATTTATCTTTTTTTGAAGCAATTGACCAAAGTTTTACACGAATGCCAATCCATTCTGGGACTACTTTATCTTGAAAATTAGATATTCTATTTGAATTGAAGGTGTTACAACTGGGGGTGGAGGACTTGATGTGGGAGAAAGGGATTCAGAATTGGATGCAGTAGTCCAGGACGTGACCTTAATTGTCGCATTGCATAATAAAATTAAAAATTGAGAGTCCCAAAATATCAGATTTTACGCTGTCCCGTCCTTGTGTGCATTAGCATGATTGAACTTGTAGGTCTGTTTAATCAGTGCATTTCTTGAAAGAGCTTAGGAGCTGTCCTGATTTTAATGTTCTATGTTGACTTCTTTCATTTCCTCACATTTGTAATGAACAAACTACTGGGCACATCCTCATTCCCAAAACCATATAGTATGTTCCTGCATGAAGATTCGAATTATGATCTCCATTTGAGTTAGTGGAACTGAGCTCACTTATACCATCTCCATATTATGCCAAACGAGTATATCTTACAAAGGTGTAATTATTGGAGACAGCTATTCTAGTTCAATGTTTGTGTTAGAAATACTGCTTCTAAATAAATTAAGCAAATTCCAGATTGCCAGTGATACTCTTTTCATTTTGTCAATTAAAGTTGTCTATTCCTCTCTATGCAATGTGCCGCTCACTTTAGTCTTATATTCCTAGACCTATCATCTGAAGGAGTTATGTTTCATACTGTCTCAACTGGGTTCCTGAGTAAAAAGCATGAATCAATAGCCATTTGTGTGAATTGTCTGTCAGCTTCAGGATCATAATGAATGGACTTCAGTTTTCACCTTGTGAGTTCATAATCATTATAATGGAATGTTGCAGTTATTAGTTTTTGCTCTTTCTGGACCCATGAACTTGGATGTCTGGTATATATATTTTATATTTTAATTGAATACACACATTGTGACTATGTTTTGGAACTAGAGATGGCCAAAATCTGACTTTTTCCTAACATGTTCCACGTAATGAACAATCGTGCATATTTTGTGAAGGCTGCGCCAAAAGAAGATGTGGACTTCTTGATAATTATTGCTTACATTGTTATCATTTTATTATTTCAGGTGGTGAAGGAACTTATAAATTCCTACGACATCATCACAGCCTCGGATGGTCAAGGGAACACAGCTTTGCATGTAGCTGCTTACAAGGGCTATTTGGCTGTGGTGAAGGTTCTGATTGCCACATCTTCCTCATTAATCTCTGCAAGAAATAGTTATGGAGACACTTTTCTTCATATGGCAGTGTCTGGTTTCCGGACCCCTGGTTTCCGAAGAGTGGACAGGCAGGTTGAGCTCATGAAGCAGTTGGTATGTGGTAAAATGGTGGACATTCAGGAAATCATCAATGTCACAAACAACAATGGAAGAACCGCACTTCACTTGGCTGTGAGTGATAACATTCAAACCAATCTAGTGGAACTTCTCATGATAGTGCCATCAATTAATCTGAATATCCGAGATGCTGATGGAATGACCCCACTAGATCTCCTCAAGCAACATCCAAGATCAGCATCTTCTGAAATTTTAATCAAGCAGTTGATTTCGGCTGGAGGAATCTCCAATTGTCAGGATAATGTGGCAAGACATGCCATTGTTTCTCATCTGAAAGGGCAGGGCATATGTCGGAGTCCTGGATCCTCTTTTAGTATTCCTGATGCAGAGATATTCTTGTACGCTGGTATTGAGAATGCATCTGATGCCAGTTGTGATACACCGAGTGCAGTAGAGTACAGTTCCTGCCTTAGTGAACAAAGTGATTTTGAGTCAAGTAACTCTCAGGATAAAAAGAAGTCAAATTCTATGAATTATGCTGCAAGGCGCCTGAAGTTTCTTCTTCAGTGGCCTAGAAAGAAAGAGCGAAAAGCTGGTAG
Source organism: Bursera palmeri (assembly GCA_026225775.1). Taxonomy (NCBI): domain Eukaryota; kingdom Viridiplantae; phylum Streptophyta; class Magnoliopsida; order Sapindales; family Burseraceae; genus Bursera; species Bursera palmeri. The sequence goes on from JANKKB010017986.1 coordinate 9,670, forward strand.
CTCAGAGTTGGGAGATGATGATCCTTCAGAGCCCTCCAGTACACATAGAGTCTGGGAACACAGTCCCATTCCACTGAGACAGAAGTACTCAAAATCTTTGTCCCTTCCAAACAGCAAAAGGACTCTATCTATAAGGACTGACTTTCCAAGTCCATCAACCAAAAAGAAATACACTGCAGGGCTAACTCATGGTGTGATTCAAGCATCACCACATTTAGCTGTTCCTATTCAATCATCATCAAGTCCTTTATCAGAATCGTCCATGGCTTCCCCTTCTTCAATGGATAAACATAAGGACGTTGCTATTTCAAAGCCCTCTCGCTCGAACCAGCCATCGGGTGGTCGAATTCCTAAAATGAGTGAAAAACAAAGTTCCTTTAATAAGAGGTTGATGAATCAGTATTTCTGTTTTGGTGCACAAACCCTGGCAGTGGAAGATCAGAGAAATTATACAAGGCCAGGAAGAAGTTACAAACATGCCAGCTCCTTAGTTGCTTGATGACTATATATATATATATATATATATCAAGTATCGTTTGTCCAAGACCCACTAACACCCTGCATTTTGTATACCAGTTGCAATAGTTGCTTGATGACTTTATCATTTTGTTAAGAGTTGCAAGTTACAGACAGCAGCAAGGCAAGCAAGCGAGCCGGAATTGATAAATAATTAGACGTAATGTCAAGTGATGAAAGTTCCATTGAGTAGTCTAGCCTTGGTAGCATAACCCCCAAAAAAAAAAAAAAAAAATCAAAATTCTGCATTGAATGAAAAGGCGTAGTTGCATGTCTATTAAAGGAAAAAAAATAGCTTAACTTGTCATCTATACATTGATCATGATGACAGATCACCTAATTGTGGTTTATATAACAATGCAAAATTGTGTTTTCAAGTTGTATATCTAAATTCCGAATATAAAAGACTTGGAAGAATAAATATTTAGTTCTATAATTATGGATAAGATAGTTTTTTGAGGGTTAATCTCCTTTTTAGACCCAATTATGCATGTTCTAGATCATACCATGCGGGGGTGATTCTTCAAATTAAGTTAATCTATGGCCGACAGAAGTTATTTATTTGACAACTTTTTTTTTATTTTCTCTAAAATATTAAATATAAGAAACTAAAAGGAGTTTTTTTTTTTTTAAATAAATAAATAAATCGAAACTTATAAATATTCAACCAAAAGAATTCCTTCGAGACTGGAGGGACACGTATTAACATAGTCAAAAAAAAATCATGGATCATGAAAGTCTTTCTGTCTGCTTTATTACAAATTTACCGGGAAAAAACATGTCTCGAAGACTCAGAAACCCAAAACTATGAGGACATATTTGTTGATTTAACATGTGATACAGGCAAGATCCAAAAATCGGTTAAAAGAATAGAAAATAGCAAGCTCAGTCCACCTAATTGTATCCACATTTGTGCTCATTAGTAGCATGCTAATTATAGATTTTTCTTTTATTTGAAGTCTACAAATTTTTTACATACACAGTGTAGTTCTGTTGTCACATCCTCTTTTCTACGTGTCCAGAGATCGATTAAGCGTAACTGGGTAAATCTGGTTCTTGTGTCTTTTTTTCACTTTTTCTTCGTTGATCAAAATTAATCTGTTGAAGAAACTATGACAATTCAAAGCGAGTTGACAAAGGAAGAGGAAGCAAGGCAGAAGGCCATTGATGATTGGCTTCCGATCGCTTCTGACAGGAATGCAAAATGGTGGTACGCAGCGTTTCACAATGTCACCGCTATGGTTGGAGCAGGTGTCCTCAGCCTTCCCTATGCCATTTCTCAGCTAGGATGGTATGGTTCTTTCATTTTTTGTTTCTGGGTTCTTGTTGTTTGAGGCTTTGAACGTATTCAAATCTTGATGTATTCTTAACAAGATCACAAATAATAAATCTAATCATTAGGCCTCTTTTGGACGTTATTGACGTTTTAAATATATATAGTATTCAAGGTTAAATGCTAATATATATAGTATAAGAGCCATATATATTGACTTCGCGATCACAGCAAAATCTTCTGAACTGTTTATTCATATTTTTTCCGATGAACTTTTAGGGCTCCTGGAATTGCTTTACTCTGTGCGTCATGGGTGATCACCTTATACACGCTGTGGCAAATGGTGGAAATGCACGAAATTGTGCCTGGAAAGAGGTTTGACAGGTACCATGAGCTCGGCCAGCATGCATTTGGAGAAAAGCTTGGGCTCTATATAGTGGTGCCCCAACAGATAATTGTGGAAGTTGGTGTGAATATTGTTTATATGGTCACTGGAGGGCAATCACTGAGGAAGTTCCATGACCTCGTATGCCCCGACTGCTCAAAGATTAGGACCTCATATTTTATCGTCATATTCGCTTCTGTGCACTTTGTGATCTCTCATCTGCCCAACTTCCACTCCATTTCTGGGGTCTCATTAGCCGCAGCAGTCATGTCTTTGAGGTAAATGGTATACCATGTCAACGTCTTCCTAGGAATAGAGATGTTAATTGGGGTGGAGCCGGGTGAGAGAAGATTCCTATACCAAATCCACTCTTGTGAGTATCCGCATCTCTACCCCATCTGCCACCCTTACGAATTGGATTGAAAGGGAATCCCCATTTATTATTCAGCTCAACATTCTCACTCCATTTGATTTCCTATTCTCACCCACTAGCGTTAAAAAGAATTTAAACTTGTAGTCCCATTTTTTCAACGATCAAATAAACGGATCCGAAGGACCCAAACCCATCGTTTATTTTCCCGCCCTTACCTATAAATATCATATTATTACATGATGATCATTTCTATTCTAGTTGCTTGATTTCTTGTTTGTTTGCAGTTACTCGACCATTGCCTGGGCAACTTCTCTTCAGAAGGGGGTTAAGCCCGATGTGGACTATGATTACAAGGCTTCAACCGAAGCTGGAAAGTTCTTTAACTTCTTAAGTGGGTTGGGAGTGCTAGCTTTCTCTTATGCTGGTCACAGTGTGGTTATGGAGATCCAAGCAACAATCCCTTCTACTCCTGAGAAACCGTCCAAGGGACCCATGTGGAAAGGAGTCGTTGTTGCATATATCATTATTGCTTTGTGCTACTTCCCCGTTGCTATACTTGGGTACTATGTATTCGGAAACAGTGTTGATGACAACATCCTTATCACACTGAACGAACCCACTTGGGTTATTGCTCTAGCTAACATATTTGTTGTTGTCCATGTCGTTGGAAGCTACCAGGTTAAATTCAAATCAACTCCTTAGATATATAAATATCTCAACATTTTACCAACTTTGTTTTGCCTGTTCTGGGGAAACTGCAGGTATTTGCAATGCCAGTGTTCGATATGCTTGAAACTTTCCTGGTGGCAAAGTTGAAATTCAGACCATCTGCCCTGCTCCGCCTTATCACCCGCACTACCTATGTTGGTAGGTGGTCGACTTCATGCTTAGTTTCAAATAATAGTAATGGAAATATGTAGATTGATACCCTATTTTCATATATACTAATTCTTCAAATCTTCCCTGATGTATATCTCAGCATTTACAATGATAGTTGGAATATGCGTTCCTTTCTTTGGATCTCTACTTGGATTCTTTGGAGGATTTGCTTTTGCCCCAACAACATACTTTGTAAGAACTGCATCCCTCATAGTTTTACAAACCCACAAAAGCTTATAATCATTTGTAATTTTACGTTGTTCGCTTGACAGCTCCCTTGCGTTATTTGGATTATCATCTGCAAACCAAGAATGTTTAGCTTGTCATGGTTTGCAAATTGGGTGCGCATGCTTACTTGAATTCTTCTTGTCTTCACAAATTTAATTACATCTCCATTCGAGGGCTTAACCTGAAATTTTAATTTTCTCTTTGTGTTTGTTTATTCATTTCAGATCTGCATTTTTTTTGGTGTTATGTTGATGATTCTATCACCAATTGGTGGGCTAAGATCGATAATTGTCACAGCAAAGGATTACGATTTTTTCACATAAATTCCTGGATGAAGCTCCCTTCAGTTAGCTGATGATCTTGAAAATGTTGTTGGATTTCCTGATTGAGGTTGATGTTCTACATGATTTATTAGCTGAATTCAAGTTGAGTTTACCATTTTTGGTGCGGGCTTAACATTAATATTTACGTTCAAGGGGAAATTATTTTGTTTTGTCATACTTTTTTACATTGATCTAATTCCAATCTCCTTAACTTATATTATGTTCACCGAAGCTACCTTTTGTATAAAATAAGTCAATTATGGCTCGGATTGTTCTTAAGTGAACATTTTCAATTTATTAATCACATCCAATAATATAGCTTTTTTTTTTTATGTGGAATCGAGATTCTTTCTTATTTATTTTTATTTGATCAAAATCTTAAGAATGAGAACCGTAATACAATAAATCTAATGGCATAGATAATAAAATTTGCATGACACAAAAACTTAGAAAACTAGTTCAGATAAAGATCGAGTAATTATCAATCACCACCCGTACCTTTTACTTAAATTTTACTCATATAAAACTTTTACCTTTTTTCTTTTCCACCATCCTTAAGTTTTCAAAAAATCTCTTTTCAAGTCCTTCAATTAGATTTTTTGTCAGTTAACAGTGGATAGAATGACAAATTGATATTTATTAGTTGTCTTCTTCTAATATCCCTATTTGTCTTCTTATATTTATTAATATTAAAAAATTAATAAGCCCCTTGCAGTTAACGATTATTACATGTCCCCCAACAGATTTTATGAATCCTCACTGAACCTCCTACCAATGTAGGAGAGGTTTCTATTAATCATGGGAGCTAATCGATACTTTAGCAAACTTAAGAATTGTAAATATTATTTAGCATAGATGTAAATTTGATATTTCAATGAAACATAAATTAACAAGAGGTTTCGTAATAATTAAGATAAAACTTAGGGGGTGATGCTTAATAATGCCTAAACACAGGGGCTCTAAATTTTTTCTAAATAATTATGTTATAAAATATTAATAATTTAATAAAGATAAAATATGAATAAATACATAAATATAAAAATACATAAATATAAAAATAAATAAAAACCATCAAATATAATTTTTGAAAAAATAATATTGTCAATAAAATATTGTATAATATGTAAAAAAAATTATTCACCATTTCTAAATATAAATAAAATACTATTTGTATATTGTAATTCTTAGTTAAAATGTTGGTATTTATTTCAATGGTAATTTAGTCATTTGAATCACTTTTATCTTTTAGAAATTAGTCTCCTTTCATATTTGTTAGTAGGGATAAAATAGTAAAGCTGATAGAATATGAAGGTCAACATATGTTGACTAACAGAAAATATAACTGAAGGACCTAAGAAAAGATTTTTTGAAAATTTATGGATAGTGGAAAAGAAAAACAGTAAAAGTCTCATATGAGTGAAATTTAAATAAAAAATAGGGATGGTGATTGATAATTACTCAATAAAGATCATGAGAAGATTTCAGATAATTAATTTTAATTTTCTTATTATTTTTTTAATTTAACTTTCTTTTTTAATGATTTACTTGCAATATTCGTAAAGATATTCAAAATTAGTAACTTTTGAAAAATAACTATCTTTAAAATAGAATTAAATACATGATCATATGCTCTATCGCCTAATAGTTGGACACTTATTTTTTACGACAAATAATCTAAAACTAGTTATAAAATTGTTAAGCTGTAGATTTTTTCTAATAGTAAAGGTAAAGCAAATGGTTAGACATTTAATTTCTTTTAATAATTTTTGTTATTTTTTCAAAATTAAATTTTTTTTTTTTTTGTAATTTTAATTTGTAAAGGGTCGCATCAATTATAAACGGAGTAAAAATGAAGGGCAAAATAGTAATTCAAAAATTCCCGCCAATATTTTACGACCTCGTTTGTTCTCCCGCCATGCGTTCTGGAGCGTTCGAGTTGATAGAAGAGAAACCCTAGAGCGAGAGCGAGAAAGAGAGCGAAACTGCAATGGAAGACGAAATCAGGGCAGAATTCCAAAATAACGGCTTCACTTTCGATGATGAAGAGGAAGTACTGGAGAAATGTGATTTCAATTCCTCCTTTGCCCTTCAGTTTCATTCGTATTTGCAAAAATTGATTTCCGTTGTTTTGATGCTTTTGTGTCATTATTTAGGTCACACTTTCTGTATCAATTACAACCTCAAGCCCTCCGATCTCGTCTCAAGATGGGAAGCTTATTATCTAAACCGGTAATTTCCACTCTTTTTTTTTTTTTTTAAATAATATTATAGTTTATTAGCGAAAAAATATGTCATTTAACTAGAGATTTTTGGATTTTGGATCGTGTTTTTTTTATGATTCGCTTTTGAAGTTTCTAAGTTGTTTAACGGGTGATTTTGGGCAGGCAACTGGATGAACCGATGGTTAGAAATTCTGAAATGGATGGTTTTATGATGCATTTGCAGAATGAGCAGAAAGAAGCAGTCCTTAAAGAGGAACCCGGTTTGCATATCTACTCAAGTATAGATGTGGACATGTAAGCAGTTTGTATAACAATTATTTATTTACTTGGGCAAGATTTGTGAAGGTTCTTTTGGGATGCTTGATAAGTTAAATTGAGTGATATTGGGCATGTAAGCATTGTGAACTTTCAGGGGAGGATAGGACATAATTTAGCGATGCACAGTACATTGGTACTATTATTATCATTCTCCTTCCATGTATCGATGTAAAGTTCGTATCTTAGTATGATCATTGTCATCATTATCGTTTTGACACACTCGGATTTCACATGCTATGTAGGTGGAAAATTTTGTCACTAATAAGCTTTTCTTTGTTCAGTAGCTGCTCTTTATGGAACTGGGAGATTGAATTTTTTGAATTCATAACAAACTCCGGCAGTTCTCTTCATGGATAGTTTTTAGATAATCTGGAGATTTAAGTTAGAATAATTATTGGTTGTTAATTTCCTCTACTGTGAATAAATGATCATGAACCTATTATGTAGGATTTTGAATGATGAAGATGAGCATGTAGCAGAAGATATTCTGGACACTCCAACAGAAAAGTCTCTGAGATTTTATTCAGAGCCATTTGATTCAGCGCATAAAACAAATGGAAATGGTTATTCTTCTGGGAAACCATCAAAACTTGTGACACCATTTGGGCAACGAACAGATAAGTTTGTGGTGAAATTCTCCATCAATAATCTTCCAAATACAGCGAATGGAAGTAACGAACATGATCATGGTAATACTGAGGATGACATCATTAAAAGGGTTCAACCTCACAAGAGGTGTTCCTTGATAATTCATGGATCAGGACCAGAACCAGGCTGCAGGTTTATGTATGATCGGATTGAAGACAGGGTATCTGATGCTTCTTATGCCAAAAAAATCTCTTGTCCTTTACCTCATGTATGAATTGCGTTGACTTTTTTTCTTCATTATGTAGTTTAATGCACTTGAAAATCGCATTAGAAAGCATGCAAATGCACTTCTTGCTTCTGGGCTTTATGAGGAACCAATAGACCCAACAGTTGCTTCACAGGTAATATCTCTGCTTCTTCATGGCTCTCTCAATTTATTTATTGTGTGCTAGGTAGAGCTCTGTGCATCTAATGGATTATATTGCTTCAGAGAAATGTCTTTGCTGTGGGAATGATCTGTTGTGATGGGGAAGGTCATTTGAATGACAAGTCTGTCTTGTTACAAAGCAGGTAAAATTGTCCTGAACTTTCCTTTTTCATGAGCATCAATCTACTAGCAGAATGCATATAGGTTTTCTCCATGTTTTGTTTGTTTCACATTGTTAACAAGTGAAAGTAACTACCAGAGAATACTGGCCAAATAATCAAAGGCCTTAGTTACCTAGATGTGGGTTTCCCAGACAAAGCAGGGTCTAGATGTGCCTGGTTTCTAAATACATTTACCTAAGTAAGAAGATAAGCATTTCATCTTGGGGTATTCATTGTGTCGAAAAAATTACTTAGAATGACTTGATAAATGCAAGGCCCAGCTGTTTTCATGTTTGACATCTTTCATGAGTTGGCGAGTACTTCTTATCTGACTCTGATATGAGCTTGCTCTGTGTTCTTGATGATTACATTCACTCTTATTATGTTTTGACAGTGTTGAGCATTCTGGAGGGCAACGTGTTCGCATAGACTTACATAAATTGGATCAGTTTTCCCTTTTTCCTGGCCAGGTAACGGACTTAAACTACATAAGATATAGAAATTGACCCATATGTTGAAAGTCTTAGGTATTATGGAGAGATTGTGTTTCTGCAGGTAGTAGGCATTGAGGGGCACAATCCAAGTGGACACTGTTTAATAGCATCCAAATTGGTAGATTCTATTCCTTTGCCCGTTGCTGCTGATGTGGATTTGCATTTGGCAAAGAAGCAGGCATTGGATCAGGAGATACAGTCAACTGATATGGCCTCAAGGCTAGAAGAGATATCAGTGGTGTGTAAGCTTCTCTACATTGCAAAAATATCAATCAACACCGTTTCTCATGCTAAATTGTTGATTTCCATAAGTGCATGTCAACATTTACATATCTGTTGATTTTAAGAATGGTGGTGCATCATCAGGGTATCAGTCAGTTGACAGCCCTTTCAAACGGATAGGGAGATTTGGTAACCAGAATCAGCAAAATGTAATAAATATAGACAACTTGACACAATATAGAAATGATTTAGGAATGCTGGTGCATCATTTGTGGATCAGAGAGTTGAAGGCCCGCTCAAAGGGATAGGGAGGATTAAAATATAGAGTCAGCAAAGTCTATTAATTTCGTTGTCTAAGTGGAGATCAATTTTTCCCTACCCGAAAAGGCAGAGGGTTCTAGTTTCTCCCTAACATGGTTGAAACTTTGGCAAGGACAAAAAACCCATAATTGAACATGGTTCCTTTATAGTGTTCTATACAATCTCTTCATCCTTGTGGATACTCATACATGCTTTAATTTTGAATTAGATTGTTGCATCAGGCCCTTTTACCACATCAGACAACTTATGTTTTGAACCTCTGACGGAGCTACTGGCATATGCAAGAAGAAAGCAGCCTCAGTTGCTTATGCTGGTATAAGTTCATGATTCATAATTTTATCAACCGTTCTGAAGAATATTGCAGCATTGACTGACTAGCGAAGTTTAACCTTGTCTTGTTGAATTCCCTTCAGCTGGGCCCATTTGTTGATTCTGAGCATCCACTCGTTAAGAAAGGAGCCATAGAGATGAGTTTTGATGAAGTATTTCGTGTTGAGGTTCTCAGAAGGGTATTTGCAAAAGAAAGCTGGCGTACTTGATTAAAGAAAAAGCTATTTATGTTTCTAATTTGTATTTTTCTTCTCTTGTATCATCCAGTTGCAAGATTATGTGGAGTATATGGGTTCTGAAGTACGTGTGATTCTTGTGCCATCTATACGGGATGCTAACCATGACTTCGTTTTCCCTCAGGTGAACTTATTGCAGAGTCGAGCATAAAATATTCAATTTCATGTTCTCAGTCAGTATTGTGATATTTATTGGAACGGTATCTAATATGTGATGTTTGCATCGGTATGGTACATTGTGCAGCCTGTTTTTGATATTCATCCACCTGATCTCAAATATCAGGTACATAGCCTGTAACTGTTCATTTGACCTTGTGCAGGCTCCCGTATCATTTTCCATTACATTTAATTTCAAATCTTTTGTCAAATCTTATGTTTTTTCTTGTCCAGATAACCAGTATGAGAAATCCAGGGACATTTGAGGCAAATCAGGTAATAACAGTTACTTTGCTCTGAAATTTTGATTGTTCCCTACTTACCTCAATTTATTAATAAAAGTGAGTATTTTCCGTTAATGGCTTGGGGTTTCAGGTCAAAGTGGGTTGCTGCACTGTGGATATCCTCAAACAGCTCAGTGGAGAAGAGATGTCAAGAAATCCCAAAGACGGAACACCCAGTGATCGCATGAGTAGACTTGCCAACCATATTCTTAGCCAGCGCAGGCATGATGTAGTAGATTATCTTTTTTGTGTAAATTAATCCACTTGATCTATAACTAATGGGTTTCAGAGTTATCTAAGTTTTCAACATTTTTTAAATTTTCGGAACAGTTTTTATCCTCTATATCCACCAGCAGAGGGCATTCCGTTGGATTTTTCACTTGCTGCTGAAGCTCTTAATATCTCTTCAATTCCAGAGATTATCATCCTACCTTCAGACATGAAGTACTTCATAAAGGTTAGTAATCGAGCAAAGTGCCTCTCACTCTGTCTCAACTCTAGCTTCATTTTGAAGAGGAACATATTGCAATTCTGATTCAAACACTAGTATCACACTGGTGAAAGATGGCTTTTGAATTCCTACTAAATCGTATAATATCTAAAAGTGCAAATTCAATGCAGGTTTTGTCCCTTGGGGGAAGAAACGAAGGAGAAGAACAAAAGAAGTGCGTCTGTATAAATCCCGGAAGACTTGCCAAGGGAGAAGGTGGAGGCACCTTTGTAGAGCTTAACTACCATGGGAGTCCGGAGATGATGAACGCTTCAGTTATTGGCATATAATTCTTCAACTGAAGTATTCCAAGACTTGTCTTCTCTTGTATCTTGCAGTGTCCTTGCTTATGATGATCCAGGAGCTGGTCCACAGTACGTCAAATTAAAGAGAAGCGCAATTTTCTCTTTAACGTTTGGGTTCAAAGAGCTTTAGAGGCAATAACCCAGCCAGCGTGTGCAGTTCCCATTCCGATCTACGAGAGAAAGGGGGATTTGTCCTTCATGCTTGTGCTAAGTGCTAACAATTGATTCTTCTGAGTTCTACAATGTCATGTAATTATTGTCTCAGCTATGGTTGAATAATTTTTGTTATTTATTTAGCTTTTTCAATGCCTTTGGAAGAGCCAATGTACCAACACGTCAGATCCAAGTTAAAATCGGTCGGGGATTTCATCTAATTTTGTACATTTCTTACTAAAAGTAGAGTAAGGTTATGAAGATAATGCAGATAGCTGCCTACCAACAATATACAAAGCCAAAATATAACTTGTTTGAGTTGACTACAAGTCCCTCAATCACAGAGTTTCAAGAAACTGGAAAAGGTCTAATAGCTGTCATCAGACATATGGCAGCCAAGTATAAACTTCAACAAATGATTCTAACTTACTTTCATTCTAACTTACTTTCTTTGAGGCTCTGTAACTTCTTTCTCTACACCAATCAATCCAATTATTGAGAACCCAAGAAATGCTAAGCACGATTCCACTGATGATCACAACCATCCAAGAAAACCAAGCCCACTTTGGAACCAAATCATCAGCTGCCTCATTTAAATAAGAGACCCACATCTTGTACACGAATAGAGGTGCAACAATCCCTCTAACGACAGAATAGAAAGCATAGAAAGGAGGAGACAGAATTTCATACAACTTAGCAGAAGCAGGGAAATCGGCTTTCCGGAAAGCGGCAAGACTCCACACATTCTGACAAGCACTTGTAATCTCAGCCAGAATAAGAAGTGCAAGAACTGCAAACGCCCCATGATGAACCATGTAACGACAAGTGGCAACTACATATAGTGTAACCAAGTGGTGGAGTATGAAGAGAACATCATGAGGGAGGAAAATTATGTAGTGGAGAAGGTCCATCAAGAAGTAAGCGATGCTGTATTCGAGGACAATGTTCTGGAAATTGGTGTTTGGAGAGAATAAAGCAGTTGGTAGAGTTGGTTGAGTAGTGATTACTGCATAGCTGGCGATGACAACAGCAGGTGTGCCATGAACTAGAGAGATGAAGCAACTTGAAGCTCCTGGTCTATGTTTTGGATCCCAATTGCGGAAAAGTACAAAGTAAGCAAATAGATAGATGCATGAAAACATGGCAAAGAAGGTTGGGAGTGTTGCCATGAAAACCCAGCTGCAGGAAGAAACCAAGAAGAGTTCTGGGGACAGTTTTAGAGTTGTCGAGAGCTTTATTAATCCATTTGCATGACAGAGAGGGCAGAGAGAGAGAGAGAGAGAGAGATGAGATGGCCTAAAAGATGGGAAAACAATGGAAGACACTGTGTGAGATGGAAAATTCTGGATGAGATATCAACTATAACAATGAGCCTATGACTAGGTTACGTACTTTTCTCGCTTTTGACACCTTTATCTTTAGCCAACCAAAGCGAAACGGAATACTTTCATATTCTATACGGACACGTTAACATACTTTATCGGAATCGGATATTTTCATACTCGGATATTTTTATTCTAGAGCTAGACTTCCATACATGTATTACTACAAGAAACTTTAAATAATAAATGATAAACAAAATAAAAATAAAAGATATTTAAAAAACCAGTCAAAGTCTGTTTTAAAAATAATAAAGATTCTTCTAAATAGAAATTAAATATGTTTATTTCACATTCCAAATCTTTGTGGAAATCTTCAAGTAACTTATAAAACTAAAATTTCCTCAGTTAAATTAAAGATATTTTTCATAAAAATAGACATTTGTTTAAACAATCCGACAATATTTCGATTGGTTTGGACTTAAAACTCTTATACGCTAGGTAGGTCCATCTCATCTCTTTGAAAAGCAATGTAAATTGCTACAATTCAAGTAAAAAGATTTTGATTACATCTTCAAAATACATCCTGAATTATTATCCATCAACCAAAACACAAAACGACTTGTCGTTGTCCATTGGAGTCATGACAAACAGAGAACTGGTCTGTCCCTGTTCGTACTGAAACATACCAACGACCTGACGTTTACTTTATGAGATGCAAACAACTCATCAACCAACCTTAACAGCAAACAGCTTCATAATCCAAGTATATTGAAAGCAATCAATTTGTTCTCCCCATAACAGGGGAAAAAGAATAAACAAATAGCAGCTAGCAGAATGTTATATTATTTATTGTTCCTTCAATAAAAATGTCATTTTAAACCTTTAAAACAAAGCTAACTTATCAATTTGTTGTATTTATAATATTCCAAAATCCAAAATTTTTCATTTTGCAGTACGTTCAACAACAAGAGCTTCTTACTAGAATTTGTAATTTGACATAAGTCGCATAAATTATTTCTCAAAGCTATCATAATATGACGAAGAGAATAGAATAGCAATATAAATCATACAAAAACTAAAAGTCTGAAATGCCAAATGAAGCCATAACCACTTTTACACACCTCTTGCTTGGTTTCAGTAACATGCTTAACTGAAATTCTATCAAAAGCCAAAACTGCCTCAATGGAGCGCACACCAAATAAGTTATAACCCAGTTCATATGTAGTTCGAGAGCTAACTGTCAGAACTCTGAAACTTATCCAGGCGGGCTAGGTTATTTACCTACATAACCATTCCTCCATCGATGGTGAACACCTGCAGAGAAAGAATACCAAATTGAGAAACCAAGTACATGAAAAGGGATTGGTAGAGGGAGAGGCATAAAGTAATGACAGGGGTTTGAGCATAATATGTGATGGGATGGGGCATGTCATGACAAAACTAAGCTATAAATTCAATTTTTTCATTGAGAGCTCAAGTACATGAAGCAAAACGGAATTCAGTAACAAGACAATTCCTAGCATGCACAATGTCAAGCTGTTTTATGCCCACAACACATGCCAAAAACCAACCCAGCAAAGGCAAGAAATTGATTTAAGACAACATTTACTGGAACTCCACATGTGCAGCTTCTCTCCAGCAAACGAAAAAATAGCCACCTTGTTAACTTGTGGTAATTGTTACAGCCACGTTATTTATTCACCAGATGAAATTCATGGTCAGTAAGACATTAAAATGAAATAGATATTACACCTGTCCGGTGATGTAACTGGCAGCAGGATTCAGTGCCAAGAACTCCACCAGTCCAGCAACTTCTTCTGGTTGACCATATCTTCCTGAATGCATAATAAATATTGTTACCATCTTCATGATCAAGCAGTCTTGTTTTATTGTACAAAACTTATTTTTCAAAAAATGAACCATTTTGTTAGCATCATTTTAAACTAACCAAAAAACCTAGCAAAATCAGCCAGAATAGATAATAATAATAATAATAATAATAATAATAATAATAAAAAAGAATTGAGATTGAAACCAAGGGTTCACTATGGAGGACAAGAACTATAAAAGTGTATTTCACATGTATATTCCTAAGAACCAGCAAAGATTTGATACCTAAAAAGACTAGTAGTATAATCCTCACGAAAACTTCCACTCCAGCAAAGAATCAATGAAGTTAGTAATTTAAAGTTATAAATAGCCAACACAATCAGAAGTTTGGAAGAAGGGGAAATGAAAGCAAGTAACTCCTACACTTATTACTCACCTAGGGGGATTGTCTCCAATATCTTCTTCTCGATATCTTCCCCAAGCTTGGCAGTCATATCAGATGCAATGAATCCTGGTGCAACAGCATTGACCTGGAAGAACATGTTACAGTAAGAAAGTGGATCCCATACATGGTCATCAGCTATCTGTATGTTTGGAATATGTTGATCATTGAAACAGAAATATTAGAAATCTGGATAACTAACATTAATGTTTCTGCTTGAGTATTCCTTTGCAACAGTCTTTGTCAGGCCAATAACTCCAGCTTTTGCAGCACTGTAATTGGCTTGGCCAACATTGCCAACCAGACCAACGACTGATGCTATATTGATGATCCTTCCCTGCAAGAATCAGAAGTTGATCGAGGTGATGAATCTTGTAGTTAAAGGAATTTATATACATTAAAACTTATCCTTCTGAACAATGAATCTGTGACTCTTACAGAAAACAATTAGTTCTGAGGAAGCTAATAGTATATAAAGCAGGCACCATTCACATATGAATACGTAAGAAAATAAAGCCACAATCAAAGCTTGTTAAGCTACTTCAGATAACAAGCCTGCAGCTTGTAGATGAATTAGAAGTGGAGAGACCCCTAGTTCAGCCACATTTGAATCAAATTAAACTTTATAATTTTTCTGAAGAAGCTCCTAAAAATATAAAAGATGCATAAAGAATGAAAAAATTAAAGGGGTAGAAATCCTCAAGGTTCTGATTTTGGAGCGTAAAATTCCATCTTATCCTAGTGAAGGAATAAATATATAAATAAACCCAAGATGGGCAAACTATACTACCTTTCTCTTCTTCATCATAATTTTGGCTGCTGCCTGCAAAGGATAAACTGCATCAGTTCCGGTAAACTCAAGCTTCCACTAACATAATCAGTAGATCTTAGGCATGCATACCTGTGTACATAGGAATACACCTGTGAGATTCAAATCAATAACCTCCTGCCACTGAGATTTTTTCATTCTCATCAGCAATGTATCCCGAGTAATTCCTGAAACCATGGTAGATAAGTTAGGGGACTAGATAGAATTCTATGACCAACAAGGAAAGAGGTGAGAGTTTTGGATAACCTGCATTGTTGATCAGTACATCAATGGTTCCCCATGCATCAATGGCCTGCATACATGACAAATAATGAGCACAAAATAACTAATAGAAAAATTTCAGACTAACTTGATAAGAAAAGGTAATATTTGCTCACAGTTTTGATCATTGATTCCACATCAGCTTCTTTTGAAACATCTCCTCCAAATGTAAGAGCCTGACCACCAAATGACTCAATCTGCAAAATATGTCATACAAACTGTCAACAGTCATTTAAATCAGGCAGGAACATCAGCAACAACCCTGCTTCCTGAAGAACAAGAAAGACAAACAGATACAACAAGTAAAGCACTTTTTTTTTCGTTCACCTCTTTGCAAACCTCTTCAGCTTCCTTTGATGACCTAGCATAATTTACCAGGACCTGAAGTGACACAAAAGTAATTGCATTTACAATTTGCTGGACCAAAAGATAAACAAAAAATGTAGTTACATTATTTATTAGGGAATGCTTATTGCAAATCGCCAATAGGGATCATGAATGGAAGGCTTCAACATGCTGAACGCATGTCCCAACCAAGACCCCATCCATTCAAAGTTTGCTGGTTTTCGTTGCTTTATCTTAGCATCCTACTTTTTTCCTTAACTGGGAGAAAGGCACATCCCTACTAATTGTAGAACGCATGCATGTATATGCACAACATGGGCCTATTTTAATTAATCATTCACTAACCTTACAACCTGCTTTCCCCAAAGACAACGCGATTGCTTTACCAATACCTCTCGAAGCTCCAGTCACCACAGCAACAGGGGCTTCCACATTTTGAGCTGTTACAGTGCTTACTTGCTCAATGGTGGCAACCTGAGCTCTTACTCCTCCTTAAACCATTGCAGTTAAATCAATTAAAATGGCCAAAAATTGACAGATTCTGGACACCTAGTTATACCTTTCAGCATCCAAACAAAGCTTATCCCACAAAAAGATATAAGGACCATAACATGCTTTAGATTTCTTTGCGTAAAAATTACTAATTATAAAATGCATTCTTACTATTGAAACAAGTGCAATGAATATCAACAGCAAATAGTACGTTCTATAGACAATTAGACCGAGAACTTATCGATATCTATATTTTCTGTTTTTTAAAGTAATAAGAGCTTGACAAGATTATCACACAATTCAACTCAGGATTACAAGATTCCAGATGTATATATTTTTCAGTAAATCCCAACTTAATTTCTCTGAATTTTTTTTAATGCCAATTGATCCAAAAACTCAAACTTTTCACAACTTATATAAGCCAAAATAAATTCTTTTTTGCTTCCAAAAACAAATTTAAGCAATACATTAAAAACATTTATAAAAGAAACAAAAACAACAGTACCAGAAGAAGCGAATGAGCTGCTCCGTCTGCACTGAAGCCCTACGCAAGGCCGAGGATGAACCCGAACCGTGAACGAAGACAATTGACGAAACTGACCGAATTTCTGGTCGGGAAATTTAGAGGAAATCGTGGAGGATTTGAAGGCGACAATGTTGGATCCGGCAACGGCAGCCATAAGTGGTGCTCTGGAGACTCCGCGAAGTGATGGAATTGAAGCGAAGAGAGTAGCCAGAGGTGGAGTTTAGGAAATTGCTTGGCTTTGGTTGGTTTTATAAACCAAAAACAGAGAAAATGAATTTGTACTTTTGCGCTTAGGAAGCACCGGAGACTGCTATGAGTGGCGATGGAAACGAAGTCTGCGTGACTTGTGTGTGTAGTTGAGTTTACTGTATTTAGTGGAGGACCTTTTCTCAATTTTTGGGTCTTTTTTACCCGTTAATTACCATGCAACCACATCCTTGGTTACCTTATGTGGCAAAATTGTAGATTAAAGGATGTTGGAAGGACTTTTTGATAATTTCAGTTATTAATAGGAAGCAAAATTAGTTGATCTGCTCAACTAATTAGCTATAGCCTCTACCTTCACTCAATATATATATATTATATTTATGGCCAGGTTATTTCAACTAAATTTTAAACATCAATTACTCAGCACTCATTCATGCGTTTAATCTAACGAATAAGGAGGAAATTAAAAAATATAAAACCTAAAATCACTCATATTAAATTACTCTTCTCATTTTACTCTCTTTCTATCTAAATAAAATTAATATAACTTCTATATTTTCTTAACCTATCATCTGTTACACTCTCTTTTTATGGAGAACTTTTCTCTCTCGTTTGTTAACTATTAAAATATTATTCACAGAATCATATAAATAAATTTTAATAAGAAAACATCTTCAAAAATTTAAAAACAAAAAATTTGGTCAAATCACAAATACGAAAGCAAACAACAAGAGACCCTAAACGAGATCAAGTCCATTTTTTTCTTGTTTTCTTAAAACGTTTTCTTTTTTTGAGGTCCCATGGTGTACGATGCTTTTATTGCGCATGTTCCTACCAGAAAACTCTCAACCTTGAACTTTGCAGGTTTCTTGCCTTCGTTACTTCTCGTTTAGCCTTTTCTTTTATAAATTTACTTATTAAAATTTATTTATCTGGGTCTGCAACTAATATTTCGGTAATTGTCAAAAGAGAAAGAAAATTTCCCAACAACAGCTAGAAGGCATAACAGATAATAGGCAAAGAAGAAGAAATCATGTTGATTCCATTTAGATAGAAAAAGAGTTGAATGTTACGGATAATTAAATATGAATAATTATAGTATTATATTATTCAACTTCTTTTTTAACTGGTTGATTAAATAAAGATAAAAGGTGGATAGTTGGTATCTAAAATTAAATCAAAAAATTATGTTTCAATAGTCTAATCTATTATTTATATATCTTTTTTTTTCTAAATTAAAAGATTTGCAGATTCTAAATTGATAAAAAGTAAAAAATAACTGGGAAAAATAAAGAATAATTTAATTATTTTTATAAGCAACTATTAGAAATACACAATTACAAAAATATATATCAGCTTAGCCTACCTAGACAACTATGCTTAACCAAATCACAAAAGAAAGCTACTTGACGATGACAAAGGCATGCATCACAACATGCAACAATGTCGTCGTCATCCCATCCTCTCCTCCAGTTCTTCAAACACTTGCAGTTGCTTGCTGCATGGTAATAATCTTCTTGTTGAGTTATTATATTGCGAATCCACATAAGCCAAATTCTCTTTTGTATATTTACTCGAAACTCTCTTGTCCTGAAAGTACTCTTCGAAGAAGATAGAAGCTCGAGGCCTTGTTGCTTCAGCTTTGTAGAATTTCCAGAACATATGATGATTATACTGTAAACATAGGTTGACTCCAGATGTCCCTTCTCAGCTGCTCTCTTCAGTTGCCGCATTCCAGACGGTTTTCTTCCCAGGCTGAAATATTCGTACATACCATGTCTGTAAAGACATTCGGGGTTGCCACTTTCTTTGCAGCGTTCAAGGAAGGAGGAAGCTTCATTCGTCAAAGGGAAAAACGAAGGTATCCAGAACTTGTCAATGGATGCATGCGCAAAGACATAATCATCATTTGATACTTGGAGGAAGTCTTTGCAACTCAGTTTAGCATTGGCGAGGTCGGTGACTGACTTAGAGGCAACGAGGGCAAGAATCTCAGTAAGCAAATCCTTTGGAAGAGAGGTGATAGAGTTCTTTTTGTTCTTTATCGTCGGAGGGGGGAGCAATTGGACGGACTTCCTCTTCGTGATGGAGTTCTTTCTCTTCTTCATTGTTGCAGGGCAGAGCGATTGGCGGGACTTCCTCGTCATGATTTAGTATTGCAAGGGAGATTTGAAGTTTAAAACACAGGACAGGAACGATTCCACCGTCTCAAGGTGGCAGAAAACGGTGAAATATATAGGAAACACTGTTCTATTTCCAAAGTGAAAAAGGTAATCCAAGTACTCAATCATAGCAGGAAAAGGAAACAGATTTCGTGAGCGCAATAGGATGGCAGCCATTAATCCTTCTTTGACCCGGAGTTGTATTGGGTTGCCGCGTTTCCTGGTTTTAAAAGCATGTTTATTATAAATAAAAAGTAAAATTAATTAAATTATCTAAGATATTTGAATCGAATATGCGTCCTCCATCCAGCCGCCATCCATTCCAGGCGTCCACCCCAGCTTCACTACAAGCAACCACATGCGGAGGACTTGCCTTCAAAAGAAGTGAACGATAGGTCATGCCAAACAAATGCTACACATCTTTATGACAATTGACCTACTAGACCAAGCATGCATCTTCTTATCCGCCTTTCCCAAAACAAATCCCTCTATTCTTTACAAATTTATTCAATTATCAACCACAAGTGCCACAAAATACCACGTATAAATTAAAATGATGATAATATTGTGTAAATTTGGTTAATTAACTTGCATATTTTCCTTTTAAATTTTGTTTATTATCTCCAGCCTAACTTTCCATTATCTGTATTCCACTACAACTCATAAAATAATAACAATTAACTCTCTATAACCTGATTTGATAAAATCTTATTAGATGAATAATTATCATGTCAATTTTAAAATTATTATCCAACATACATCTAATTTATGTAATTCTGATCTTTAATTTTTACAATAAAAAAATCAATAATTTTTATTCGTAGAAATCTGAATAAAAAAGCTCCTATATATATACACTGATGGTTTATACATCTAGAGAAGAACATTAAATGTGCTATTGGTTTGTAGAAAACCTCATCCAAAGAATAGAATATTCCAATTGTAATAATAACTAAACAGAAAAAAAAGGTACTAGCGTGAAGTAGCGACATGAATTTACTCCTACATTGAAACAACGGCACCAAAAATCATTGTGAGCATGATATATCTACCAATTTATCCCCTCGTCACCCCTTTCTGAAAGATGTCATCAATTTCATACAAAGCAGATTAAGCTTTTTTTTATTTTTTTTTTAACCATACATGAAAATGAGAAACAACTTATAGTTCTGCACAGAACAACATATATAGAACTGCAAGATAATAAGGACTACAATTGCAGAACTCGGAAGCCTCGACTCAGATACCATCAAACTACATTCTTCTCTCCGCTGGTTTTTTTGAATTATTCTTGCGACGAACTTTTACAAAAGCCTTTCCCAGATCCTGAACAGGCCAATCAGAAACGAAGAATATTAGTTGAAGGAACTGAACAAAGATGATATGTTAAAGTACCCAAAACTCAAACAGAGATGGTACAATATTGCCTTAATTCTTCACAGCTTAGCTCACAGTAATGTCATGCAAACACTATCTATTGTTCATCAGCAGTCAAATTAGCTACCCAGTACATTAAGGCTTGGTCTGTGCTCCTTGATGACTTTCTTTATGGAAGTGTGCTAAAATGCGATCACGTATGTAACAACTTATATGCTTCACAGACCTTCCCTCCATGGTAGGCCAGTTCTTAGAAAACTTAGTAGTATAACTGGCAATCCTAAATCTAAATTTTCACCTACCAGAAGTACTATTAACAAATCAATAAAGTAAGAATTCAATGTAAACTTCAACTTACCTGAACTGGTTCTGGTCGAGATGTCTCCGTGGTCCAAATGTTTTCCAAATTGTAATAAGCTCTAGCCTTCTCATCAAGAGCATGAACAATCACTTTGCCTAAATAACAAAGATATCAACCAAAATAATATCTATTAACATGACTACCAT
>JANKKB010017986.1:34911-48307 GCA_026225775.1 Bursera palmeri
TATATATTTAATATCAAAAAGGGGATACCATTTTAGCAATTAGACAATTGTCACAATTTTTTTACTGTCCTAAAGTGAATGACTTATCATTTGTTTAGAATTGCATTATAGTTTATCTCCACCTTATGATACTGAGCTAATTTCTCTACTATATTTGGTTTTGATGGAATGCTTAACATTAACATTATTGATTTTGAAGGTTGTTGACTCCTCCCGACACCCCTCTTTTTCCTTCATTGGATGATGAGCCAGCACCAGTCAATGTTGCAAGGAGGGGCAGGCCTCAGAGTCAACCAATTTCCATATCAAGATCATCCACTGTAGGCCATTGAATCATTTTTACTTTAATGAAATATAATCTTGTTGCTTCAATTTTCCGTAAAAGTGTCTATCCATTACTTAGTATATCGTTATTGTGTATCTTATGCATTGGATATGAATCTTTATGCAGATGGAGAAGAGTTACAGAAGCAGTAGGGGTAGTGCAAGTCCGAATCGCTTAAGCCCATCACCACGGTCTGGGAATAGTTCATTCCAGTCAACAAGAGGAAGGCCCTCTTCAGCACCTCATTCCAGTCCAACTCCTGCTCTGCGGTCTGCTACTCCAACACGAAGACCATCTCCTCCCCCAAGTAAACCCTCAACATCTGCTCCTAGGTCTTCAACTCCAAATCCACGGAGGATGAGTACAGGGTCCAGAGGTAATGTGGCCTCACCAGGGGTGAGGGGAACTTCCCCCATAAGGACAAGTCGTGGGAACTCTGCTTCTCCAAAAGTAAGAGCATGGCAATCAAATATCCCTGGATTCTCCTTAGAAGCACCACCCAATCTTCGTACTTCCTTGGCTGATCGACCTGCCTCATATGTGAGAGGTTCCTCACCAGCATCCAGAAATGGTAGGGATTCAACTTCAAAATTTGGCAGGCAATCAATGTCTCCAACTACTAGAAGTGTCAGTTCATCACATAGTCATGATCGAGACCGGTTTAGCTCTCACAGTAAAGGTTCTGTTGCATCATCCTGTGATGATGAGATCGACTCTCTGCAATCTGTTCCTATGGGTGGCTCGGACTGCTCGGTGTCAAAGAAAGTTGGTGCATTTCCAAATAATAGAGCTCCAGCTTTTTCAAAGAAATCTGCTAAAATGCTTTCTGCAAGTTGTGCTCCAAAGAGATCCTTTGATTCTGCTCTTCGGCAGGTATTTTGTTGTTTACTTAATTTCGGTTATGTGCTTGACTTCTTAGTCTATTGTATTGGTTAATGAGCTTTAGTGTATAATTTATTTGCTTAGCTTCATATGGTACATAGCTCATCTTTGCAATTCAAGGAAAACAGAAAATTGGGACCTCGTAACTGGTTGATGTCATGGACTTTACTCACATGATGCAGTTACACTCAGTTAGAAAGTGCATCAATATATTGATCTACATTTCCTAGAGGTTATTGTAATCGATGTTTTTTTGTAGGATCATCGGAAAAGCCCTCAGAATATGTTCAGGCCACTGTTATCTAGTGTTCCTAGTACGACCTTTTATGTTGGAAAGGGCAATTCTGCTAATCGCTCTCTGATATCTCGGAATTCCTCTGTTACAACCAGCAGTAATGTGAGCTCTGATCATGGTACAAGTTTTGCACCTGATACTGAAGGTAGCGACCTCCACCAGGATGATATGACTGGTGATAGTGGGAAAGTACTGTATCCTGATGTTCAAGAAGAAGTGTTTGGCTTTGACAAGGTGAATGCATTGGATGAAGAAGTTGAGCATGAAAGGCATGATAAGTCATCTAATCTTCAGCCAGGTGGCTTGGATAGAGACCCTGCTAGTAAATGCAATCCTGATGCCTTTGAAGAAATCAGCTACCATGTTGTTGATACAGAAACAAATCTAACTTCTAATGCTTTATCTCTCAGGCTTGATTCTTCTGAAGTTTGTACCTTTGATAATATGAGACTTTGTTCTACTTGTGGGGTTAGTTATCGTGTCACTGAACCAGTAGAACGGGACATTAATATTTGCCCTGATTGCAGAAGGCAAAATGATCTTGTGACTGTGGCCAACACAGAGACAACCATATTAGTTGCCGAAAATACTTCATTATTGTCTAAGAAGATTTCTGAAGAGAATAAACCATCTGAGGAAAAACCCCCGATCGTCCTAACTGTTGAACCAAGGGTTTCTGAGCATGAAGAGAAGGCTGAGCAAAGCCAGACTTCCTCCTCTGAGAAAATCCGGAAATACTCACGAGAAAATTCTCTTGTGAGGCCTGTAGTGGACGGAGGTGAGCTGAGACTTAATTACCAGCAAGAGATGGACCAAACTACTATTGTTTATAATCTACCTAATAGGGACAACGGAAGTCAGCAAGTGCAGCTGTCTAATGACTCTTCAGATATGAAGGTTGACATTTCAGAAGGTGCTGGCATTTCCTTACTGCTGAAGAGGTCAAGCAGTAGCAAGGGGCCTGTTGTCCAAGGCAGGACGTTCACTGCCACTACTATATCGTATGAAGATCTGTCTTTTACAAGGGAGAGCCTCAGCAGTTTGAGAAGCTCCATAGGACATGGAAGTGCCTCAGCAACCTCCTCCGTAGATTTCAGTTCATCTAGACAAACAGAGACTCGTGTGCAGCGGCAGCTGAGTGGCAGGAAATCTGACATGGAGAACTACAGATATGACATAAATACAAAACTTCATAGCGTTGGGTCATCTTTATCTGGGAGTTCAAACCATGCTTATCAAGTTTTTGGTCCTGCAAGAAGCACAAATGAAAATTTTGAGGCTCCAGCGGTTGATATGAAAGATGATGTAGAAGGGTCCCATATTACTTCTCAGTCTGGAGTGCTGGCTTCTGAAAATAAAGAATCGGTTGTCATTAACACATCTTTTTGTGGTGTAGCAGTTCCTGACGAAGGTACTTTGGTTCGTAACGAGAGCAGCAGAACAATGGATGCCTCTACCTCGGAATCGTCAAGCCAAATGACTAGCATTCAGTCTGACCAACATTCAGTAGCATCATTTCCGAATTTTGAGGAACATATTTCATATGAAAATGGAGGTGACATCCCAAAGCATATGACGAGTGTCTCAGATGTCGAATCATCAGTTATTACTCCCGAGTCTTCTGATGAGGAGGGACATACAATGCTGGAAGCTCATCATGATGGAGCGGGTATTGCAGAAGTTCCTGCTCTCAGCTCCTTGGCTACAATAACAGAAATAGAAATTGAAAATAATTCTCATAGTCTCCCCAGTTCACCAAGGGGAGATCTTTCTCCTAAGTCAACAAGCATTATGAATGAATTTCAAGAACCTTCTGTCACTCCAACTTCAGATACTGATATAGCAAACATTCCGGAGCTCAACACCTCAGATAACGCACATGGCATATTAGGTGTGTTTTATGTTGCTGTTTTTCCCGTTACTAATCTTTCTAGATTAAGTCAATCTTCTCACACTTGATAGATTTATGCATTTTAATGACTAATCTCCACGTATCGTTATTTTTGGAGAAACTTTGACTAGGCAGTATTCATCTCTTTACGCAATTATTAGCCGTCGGTCAAGATTAAACAATCTATAGTATCATTGAGATTTATCTAGTTGCTTTACGATATGGGAACCTTCAAATTAATGCTGTGGTATGTAACGAAAAGTTCAACTGATAGTTGATAGTGCTTAACATGGACCCCTGATGGACATCTGTTTTAGTTGATTAGTTTTACATCATTCATTTTAGTTATGATCATCACATATTTTATCCGATTAAGTTGGTTTTGAGATGATAAGTTCTCTTCTTGTTTGACAGAGGAATCAACTGTATTGGTAGAGTCTCGGGTAGGAAGTAAGGCTAGAAGCCTCACGCTGGAAGAAGCAACGGGTACAATACTTTTCTGTAGCTCCATCGTCCATGATCTGGCTTATCAGGCTGCAACCATAGCCATTGACAAGGAAAGTTCGGTGCCATTTGAAGGTTCCAGGCCAACAGTTAAAATACTGGGAAAATCTAGTTCTGATAGAAAGACACCACGTGGCAGGACTGTTGGTAAACACACTTCGAAATCCCTAAAAGTAAGGCAGAGGCGGGTAGAAACACACACAAAAACCCCCTCTAGCGAGACTGAGAATGATGAGAATGCTGATGAATCTATGATGCGCAACGTTGGGCTTCCCACCAATAAAATGGATAGTCTGAAGCCTCCAAAGCTGGAATCCAAGTGCAATTGCACAATAATGTGAAAGTCTTTCATTCAGACCATGCTTCGGTTCAGCGTCCCAGCATGTTACTGTGACAATTCCCTCCAGCCTAGGCTGGGGCATGGGATGCTGAAATGAATGTTTGTAATTTACTGATTTTGTGTTTGAAGGGCTGTTTGAATTATTGCCAACTGGTTTTTGTTGGTTCCGATTTATTTGTAAAAAACACCACATCTTGTTGGTGGCATAATTGTAAAGTTCCTATTGTCATTAGGCTGATGATATTAGTAAGAGGGATTGGAGGGTGGTGTTTGCTCCAGTCGTCCCATTCTTGTTAGTTATTTGTTTAATTAATGTCTCCAGTGCAGTGCTGGTAAGTGTGAAATGAAAATTTATTAGTCATTCATATTCATTGTGCGTGTTTGTTAAACAAAATAACCTCAGTGTTAATGTAGTCTTGGATTTCGAACCATCTTGCAGAAGTAAAAGAGAATGTGTTTTATTTGTACTTTTGGTGCATTAACCTTTTCTTCTGGGAGATGACGATCATTTAGCTAACAAGGCATGATGGTCCAAATTTCAAATTCAAGCGTTCCCA
The DNA here is from genome assembly GCA_026225775.1 of Bursera palmeri. Lineage (NCBI taxonomy): Eukaryota > Viridiplantae > Streptophyta > Magnoliopsida > Sapindales > Burseraceae > Bursera > Bursera palmeri. Next base: position 39,706 of record JANKKB010017986.1, read on the forward strand.
CGTCATTATTGAGCGCATTAAGTTTTCGCCGCCGATATCCTATAACATTTATTACCGCGAGGAAGTTAAGGGTACTTTAGACATTTCAAACAAAGGGTATTTTAGACATTTCAGTAGGCAATGTTGGCGGGAAACTTAGAGCCTTAACAGGGTCTGCTGAATCTTGGTTTCCTTTCCCGCTCATTTGCTCCAAAACCTCTAAATGGAAACTGATTCGGATTCCGACGGTTCTCACATCTCCGCCACTCCTCCCAGACTACAACCACCATCGCCGCCGCAATCACGAATACCATCGACGACTCTTCTCAACTCCACTGAATCCAAGTCCAAAATTAGAGTGACTCGGACATCTTCCTCTGTCTCTGAAACCAAAAAACCGATAAAAGCAAAACCTAAACCCTCTCAACCAGCCACACCACCATCACCACCACCGCAACCCAAAACTACTTCCCTTCCAACTCTACCCTTCCAGATTCGCCGTCCATCCACTCAAACTCTATCAACCTCCGCCATTGATTCCCTCGAAACTCTTCCCGCTGGATTCTTCTCTAAACAAGCTTCCTTTTCAAAAATCCAGAAACCCTCACTCAATTTCGAAACGGAACAGTCTCTCACTATTGCGTCAAATCCGCAAACTGCTGGAGTCGAAAGCGAAGCTGTCAAGACGAAGAAGCAAATAAATTTGGTAAGTGTTGACGTGCCTTTGCCGCCGGTGAAATTACGGAAATGTAACGGTGAAGGTAACTTTGTTAGGCTGAATTTGAATGGCAGTAAACGTAAATTCGTTCGTAAAGGTAAACGAACAAAAAGCAGTTATGTATCATCGTCCAATTATAGGAAATTTAATAGAAAAAGGAAAGAAAAATTAAATAAAAATGAAAATGAAATTGTTAGCGACGAAGACGACTTAGTTTTTGAAGCCGCGCAACGAAACCAGAAGAAGAGTAAAGCAGCTAGTGAGTTGATTGATGAGGCGGTGAGGTCGCTTAAAGATGAGGCATCGGATGAGAATCTGGTGAGCTTGTTGAGGCTTGTGTACGGCTATGATTCATTTCGCGATGGACAGTTGGAGGCGATTAAGATGGTGCTTGATGGGAAATCAACGATGCTCGTTTTGCCAACTGGTGCCGGCAAGTCACTGTGTTATCAGATACCAGCGATGGTTTTTCCCGGTTTAACGCTGGTTGTCAGTCCGTTGGTGGCGCTAATGATTGATCAATTGAGACACCTGCCACCTGTGATCCGCGGTGGTCTTTTGTGCAGTAGTCAGGTAATTGGTGCCCTCAAATATGCCACCTTATAATTTGTTTTTGATTGATGGTTGATTGACGGGTAGTGTGACGTGATGTCTTAGAGACCTGAAGAGGTTGCTGAGACGCTCAGGCTGCTTCAAGAAGGGACCATAAAGGTGAATTTGATGAAATTTTGAATGAAACATTAATTTTCTTTGTTGTTTTTACTGTATATTTGTGCAGATATAACATTGCAATTTATTTATTTTCTAAACTATCATGTGTCTGCATTTGTACGTTAGTTTCCAGTGTGGGTACCGGGCACAAGTTCGGCTTAGATAAATTCTGACATGGTTAACCTGAAAATAATTTTAATTTTTCTTCATCCTCTCCTTGGTCTGTACATCAGGTGCTCTTTGTTTCACCAGAACGGTTTTTAAATGCAGAATTTTTGTCAATATTTTCTGCTACGTCTTCTATATCACTTGTTGTAGTGGATGAAGCTCATTGTATATCAGAATGGTGAGTGGCTGTGCTGCCTCTTTTCTTGTTGGATGTTGATTATATCAATGCAGGAGTCTCTTAAAGCTCTTCATAAACAACCTGCCATCTGTGTGAGTTGTCCATAGAAATTTATTTGGATGTTCAACTATGAACAGGTCGCATAATTTTAGGCCCTCATACATGAGGCTTAGGGCATCTTTACTTCGAGCAAAGCTCAGAGTAGAGTGCATTCTTGCAATGACTGCAACTGCCACAACCACCACGCTGGATGCTGTTATGTCTGCTTTAGAGATTCCCACAAGCAATCTCATTCAACAAGCCCAATTAAGGGACAATCTACAATTGTCAGTATCTTTGAGTGGAAATAATAGGCAAGTGAAAAATGCTTTTTCTCCACCCGTTACCCCCACCAAACTTCTTATATCTTATATTATTTATTTAAGTGAATCTGTCGAATTTACTACTTTATACCTTCTATTAACTAGAATGAAAGATCTGCTGATGTTAATCAAATCTTCTCCCTTCACTGAAGATCAGAGCAGCATTATATATTGCAAATTTCAGGTAAGCATGTGCATTTGTAAAATTTTAGTCCTTTCTAGTTCTTGGCTCCTAATTTTATAACCCTATTATTTGGTTATTCCTAAGTTAGTTTGGTTCCTATAATATCATAGAGGGAAATAAGTTCATCCATATTCATTCCGTTATAATGCTGGTCTGTCCTGTGTATCAGTGTCCAATTTCCAGATTAACTGACTGTGATCCTAATTTCTGCTTTGGAAGGAAACATAGTATTGCTCATTATCCTTGGTGGCTATGGAGTGGCATAGATGTCAATTTACATAACATTGAGAAATATGTTGCATGTGTTGCATTAATGAGCTTTCTTGCTTGATATTGATTCGTAATTTGTACTAGCACATTATTTTTCAGTCTGAAGCTGACATGGTAAGCAGATACTTATGTGATAACAACATCTCTGCAAAGGTGAGACTTTTCTGTTCATTATATCTAAATTCTTCATTGAAATGCCTTTTGATGTTATGGGGTAAAAGCTGACAGGGTTATTGAGTTTATTTTCTAGAGTTACCATAGTGGAATCCCTGCTAAGGATCGCAGCCGTATACAAGAGTTGTTTTGCTCTAACAAGATTAGAGTGGTGAGAACTTTTCTTGTACTCTCTGAAGCCTGGGTATATCTGCATTGGTCAAATGATGTTGTGAATAATTAATTGCATTTTCCATTGAAAGGTTGTTGCAACTGTGGCATTTGGTATGGGACTTGACAAGAGGGATGTTGGAGCTGTAAGAAGAAAACTAAACTTCCTGATTACCGTGTGGCTTTTGCATCAAAATAAGTACACATCAAGTATTAATGTAAATATTATTCCTGAAATGCCTTTGTTTTTGTTCCAGGTTATTCATTACAGCTTGCCAGAAAGCTTGGAAGAGTATGTTCAGGTTAATATTTGTTTCTGAATAACTATTTCTTTGACTGGATTACCTGTATGCTGAGTTTGCTGAAAGAAATGAACAATAACCTTTTTGTAGGAGATAGGTCGTGCTGGACGGGATGGGAGGTTGTCACACTGTCATCTGTTTTGCGATGATATCACTTATTTCCGGCTACGTAGTCTTATGCACAGGTGGTTAATATTTCAGTTATCTTATCCATTGACTCATCATGTGAGAGGGTTTCAAAGATCTGAAATTGATTTACAATTTGTGTTCCAGCGACGGAGTTGATGAATATGCAGTAAATAAATTCCTATGTCAAATTTTCTCCAATGGCATGAATTCGCATGGCAAAATTTGTTCATTAATCAAAGAATCAGCCTCTCGCAAATTTGATATGAAAGAAGAGGTCGGTCCTTGTACTATCTCTGCATCAACTTTCTGAGTGATACAATATTCACCAAATAGAAAAATTTTAACATTAGAAAAATTATTGATTACTTCAAATAGTTTATATTAAAAATACCTTCAGCAAGTGTTCAGTTATATACCATAATTACCACAATTTTCCATCTGTCTTGAAATTTATTTAGCAGTCTGATGGTTACTTTCAATACCCTTCAGTATGAGAAAAATTGCTGACTGTCAATTAATATGAGCTACAAAGCTGAGTTTGTGTGAGTGTGCTTGTACAAATGCATACTTTTCTATTTTTTATTGCACACACGCATACTTGAGCACACATATTTAATTGATGCTTAAAATTGCAGAAAATGGTTATTGCTGTACTTCCTCTGGTATATTTAATGATAAGCCTTGTTTCTGTGGTTTGATTCTGGCAGGTGATGCTTACTCTTTTGACACGCTTGGAGTTGGGCGAAGTACAATACCTGCGTCTACTTCCACAGCTAAATGTGACTTGCACTTTGAATTTCCATAAGGTAATGTCTTTTCGGATGTAAGTTATCTGATTCAGAGATATTATCAGCTTATTTGCTTGTCTTGATGGCTTCAGGGTATAACCAAGGAGGTTATTAAAGCCTTTCAGATGCTTTTGCAGCACTATTAAATTGTGGAAGTAAATCTGAGAGTGTCTACCCATTCAACAAGCTTGATATTGCATTCACTATTATGAATATGCTAATAAAAACATTTAATAATTATGGTCAGAATACATTTCAGCCATATAGTTGAAAATTGTAAAAAACAAGGGGAAAGAAGTATAGTCATGAATAGTTATCATCTGAAATTATTCTATTGTATGATATGATGTTCTAATATCTCATCTTTTGTTGCCTTGATGTTTTTATACTTTTCGTAAGTGCAGACTGCTCCAACATTGCTTGCCGAAAAGGATAATATGGTTGCAGCAATTCTAAAGACGTTAGTATAATTTCCACTGCTGAGTTCTGATCATGCAAAGCTGTCAAACCTGACTTCAATATGGAACTCTTGGTAAACCTAGTTACTCGTGGTGATTTACAGGTCTGAGACTAAGCAAGGGAAATATGTATTTGACATACCTACCGTGGCAAGCAGTACTGGGGCTACAGCTATTGATGTATCAAACCATTTGCTGCATTTGAAGGTTGGAATTGTTATGCAGAGTGTTGTGTGTGTGGCTCTCATGCATGCGTTTGTTCCAATAGAAGCCTTCTTAATTCTCTTCCAACTTCATATTGAATTTTTGATATCTATGCAATCTCTCTTTTCCTCTCATTCGTTGCTGGACATCTTAGTTGACGGGAGAAATAACATACGACTTGAAGGATCCAGCCTATTGTTATACAATTGTGGAACTTCCTTCTGATTTTTGTTCTCTATCAGCACATCTTACCAAATGGTTATCCGAGGTTGAAAGTTGCAAGGTGAGTTATTCTAATTTAATTAGTTTAAAGCTGGTTTTCTGTTACAATATGATGACAATATAACATTTAACAATTTATAAGGGCAGAAGACTAAGTTTGCTTGTATTATACAAACTGCCTATGCTCGCAAGGTCAAAGAGTGTGGGTTGGTGCTATACTTTAAAGCAGAAGAATAAAAAAGACAGGATGCAATTTAGATATGTTGTTTGCCCATCCTTGAGGTCAGACAGTTGGTTAATGCTGAACTAGGTCTAACTACAGACATAAAGAGATCCATTTCCTTTTTATTTAGGCCAACCAAATATTCTTTTTTCTTGGAATTAGGTATTCAAATTGGATGCAATGTTCAAAGCTGCAGCCTTTGCAGTGAACATGTGTGAGAAGAAGCATGGCTGCTATGGTTCACAGCATACGCATTGCTTGCAAACGAAGATTTTGGATTACTTTAAGGGAGATGGTGACTTTAATGTCCCTAATAAAATTGGTCAGAGCAGGTAAATACAAATTCTTGCAGCCATAATTAGCATGCAAGTATGGCAAGAGAACCTTTTATCTTTACTAGTGCTAGTTTATCTCTATACTTTATGATATAGAATTATACCCTGGTAAAATCAAAACCATGCAGTGCATGTTGCCGCTCTGTATCTTTAATGTTTCACATCAGTTTTCCCATTTTGCTTTTAGATGTTATTTTATCAGACTGATAATGTTGTCATTTATATTTGCAGTCCATTTTTACGAGCAGATATAAAGGTGAGGGTTGGCACAGGTGTATTAGGATTCTGTTCTCATGACAACTCATACTTGGTGGCGTTGAGATTTTTTTTTTCCATACAAGGTGTTTCTGCAGAGTAACTCACAGGCAAAATTTACCCCTAGAGCTGTTGCAAGGATAATGCACGGCATTGCAAGCCCAGCCTATCCTTCTACAATTTGGTCTAAAACTCATTTCTGGTACTAAATCTGTTTTACTCGGACACTTTTGCTTTCTCTTTATTTTTCCTTTTCTGAGGGTTCAAGGGTGGCTGAACGTATCACTCCTTGGTAATAAGCAACAGATGTGGATTGCCAATTAAAAACCTTGAAAATGTCTTATGAGATATCCTTTAATGCTTCTTCTCATCTAGTACCAAGTGAGAAATGATGCCTTCACGTTAGATTGTAGGAAAAATAAAGTAATTGTGAAACGACAGTTCTTTTCTTCAATCAGGTGTAAGATTTGGTTAACTTATGCAATTGGCTCCCTTGGGTGATTACGTGTAGTCTTGTACCATATTTGATATAACTTTTAGATAATCTTCTTTGGGTATGGAGGGACATGGAAAAAGCTATTTTAATGTTTTCCTTATCTTTCTTTGAATCTTGTTCTGCACAACCTTGGAATAGTTGGCTGCTAGAAGAAACATAGTGGTACTTATTCAGATGTTTGTGGTGTAACTTCACCATGTAATCATTTTATGTTTAGATTAGATGTGGTATTGGATGTCCCAGAATAATCTGAATTTCTTGTCTTATGGATGTCAATCTTATAAACTTTTCATGTGAGAAAAAAATTTCTAAATTCATTTTCTTTCAATTTACTGCACTGGAATTACCTGCTTTGGTTAGTAGTGATTTGTTTCCATGGCATAAATATAGTATTTATTTTATTTTTTTGTCCAAGTAAAAGCTGAAATACGTATGGTGATTATGGGTTATAGGGGAAGATATATGCAAATAGACTTCCAAGCCGTGATAGAAGCAGCAAGGGCAGAGCTCCTGAATTTTGTTGGGAAGGATGCGCCAGCACCCTAGCTGCTTAGAATCAGGTGTATTTATCCTGCAACAATGTAATTAGAGGCCCATTGAAAGGTAATGCTGCCATATTATCAGTGAATTGCCTTGTGTCATTAATAACATTATCTTTTCTTTTCCAATTTCCTCACATGGCTTGGGTGATCCAGATTCCAGAATTGGACGCACAACAAAAGATAAAAAAAGTGCAAAACACATCCTGGAACCAGTTTGTATTTCTGTACTGACTTAACTAAACGATTCACTGCTGGTGCTAATTGAAGCAGCAGGTAAGAATGCCTTTCCTTCTCTAATCGGGCCTGAAGAACTGACGTAGCATATGTCCAAACGAGTGGGGCAGAGGGAGTAGAATCCATGACAACATCAGACTTGGAAGAATTTCACAAATATAAGTACATTCAAGTGATAAGATCTTCTGCGGCATAAAAAGTAAAATCCATGCTTTATTGGTCAAAATTTATTGGATAGTCTGCTTGTAGAGAATGGAGTATTAAATAGATTAGGCAGAGGCTGTTATTGGATGTGGTGATGGGAGTGGCATCCATAGCCATAAATGTCATTATGTAATCCCGAACATTCAAGCTAAATCGGGAGTTTAGGATATATTGAGCTGGCTAATCCTTGATTTGACTGCAATAATTTTGAGCCATTGGTTAATCGACTTTCAATTAAGGATGACATGCAAGATTGTATTTTAGGTTATATTTAGAACAATATGTTTATTACTGTCATTGGGCCAAGCACACAAGCTTGAAATTATAACGTTTTCCCGACCTCATGAGAACAAAGGAAAGGAATCCAGAAGATGCCAGGACATTACTGTAAATCTTAAAACAAATCAATCCTTTTACCAGTCGAATGTCAATAAAGTCATTAGCGGTAGTGTCCTCCACGCAACATGTCATTGTCTGACTGATGAAATTCGTTGCAGTCAAGTTATATCAAAATGTTATATATATATATATATATATGAAGGAAGATTGGAACTTGTCACAATATTGAATTATTGTTTTGCAAGTAAAAATTTTTGCGGTTTTCCGAAAAGATTATCCATTTGAATATAGATCAAAAGAAAATGTATATCATATTATAATATAAGATATGCTACGTGTAACATGTAAATATTATTAATATTAATTATTAAAATAAATAAATATAACATGGATTGAATGCTGTAATTAGGAAAAAGAAAGCAGGTAGATGGATGGAGGGTATATTCGAAAGAGAATTAGAAGAAATAAGCATATTCATTGAATAGAGGTGGAGCTGAGGTGCGAAGAGCGAAGACCGTTAGTTGTTATTTAGGGAGAAGTCGCCAAGAAGAAGAAACGAGAAGAGATGCACGCCAATGCCATCTTTGCCCTTTTAAACGTCAACAAGAACCCACGCTAACCCTCCTCTTCTCCTTCTCCAAGCATTCAAAAACTATTCCTTTTTACAGTCTACGACAACAAAGATTTGTTTTTTCTTTCTTCCATTCAGAATCAAGAAGATGGATGATTTCTCTTCAACATCTGATTCCTATATACAAAACCCGCATTCCTCAACCTCATCTTCTTCTTCTTCTTCTTCTTCTTCTTCTTCTACATCTTCATTGTCCATATTAACTAATTACCCTCTCATTTCTGCTCTTGTTTCCTTCGCTATCGCCCAATTCATTAAGTTCTTCACCTGCTGGTAATTTTAATATTTCTCTCTCACTTCCCTTTTACTTTTAGATTTTCCCCATTTTTCTTTTATTTTCGATCTG
>JANKKB010018060.1:0-21966 GCA_026225775.1 Bursera palmeri
TTAACCCCTCAAAACCTTTAACCTAATTTCTAGGCCCCGCCTAATCTCCGCCTAGGCCCCGGGCTGCCGCCCTAGGAGCGCCTTTTAGAACACTGATATTTCCCAGCATGTTGGATGATCATTCTAACTTTTCCTCATGCAGATTATGTTACACCAATTTTTTTTTTGTTTTTGGTGCCGGGGGGGGGGGGGGGGTNGGTTTGGGGCCGGGGTGGCGGCGGGAGAGAGAGGGGGGTGTTGTGGTGGGTGTGGTCCATTGATCTGTAAGATTATGATGATAAGCACAGATTATCTGGAATCTGCTAAGGAGGTCATGTCTTGAACCTGAAACAAAAAAAACCAGTTAGATAGTTGTTGCAACATTCTGTTTGCCACCCCATAAGAGTTCTGAAATGCATTTTTGTTTAATCTATTTTCCTTTTGTTGATTCTTTGTTTTTATGTGGTAAAAAGTTGGAAATAAAATGCTGTAAGTCCATTATTTAGAAGTATAAATTAATCTGTCTACTTAGCACCAAGCATGTAATGACATAATTATATTTTTAAATTTTGTGCCACAGCATTTGCGTGTGGAGGAGAATCCTATACTTAAGATGCCTCATCTAGAAGCAGCTTCCATTTTGCTTGTTGGTCCTACTTTGAAAAAGTTCAATGATAGAGGTATACAATAGCACTTTTATATTTCTCCAGTGATATCACTATAGTTTTGCTTCTCAAACCATCCATTTTCCCATTTCACTTTTTGTTCTTCTGGTCTCCTTTTTCGATTATAACTGTTTGTTGTAAAACAAGTTAGTAATCAGTTGTATGGAGTTCAAAAGATCTTCTGTTTTTATTTTATTTTTTTATTTTAAGTTTTTATGTACCTATGTTTGCTTTTATGTGACATGGGAAATTTGATAGATCTTTCACGAGAAGAGCGATCACTAGCAAAGCGTTATCCTGCACACACGGCATTGTGCATTAGAGATGGTTGGGAGTTTTGCCGTCCAGACCACGCATCAGGTACATATTTGGGAATAATGGTTGGTAAATTGCTTTGGGATTCTGTTTAATGCTGCATTTGTTTTAACATTTCTTATGTTGTGGAATATTTCGATTTTTGCTTTTAAATGATTTTGAACTGTTTGATATGTGCTTTTAGTTTGGGAGTTCAATGCACCTTACTTAAGGATAGTTGTGCATGACTGATAAAATATTTTTACATGTCTTTTTCACATTTTTTTGCATTTTCTCTGATGAGCAGACTCAACTTTTCGCTTTCTATTTGAGCAATGGAAGGATAATTTGCCTTCTTGCTATCTGCTTAAGGAGGCCTTGATTGATAAACCTTCTGAAGAGGATGCTTGTCGCTGTCACTTTACCTTTGTTCAAGACGTCACTCTGGGCATTGATCCACAATTAGTCTTGAAATATCAATGGTTTTTGGGAGAGAGACCGCTTTCAGATTTTATTGCTATTCCTGATGCCATTGGTGAGGTAAATAATTCTTCCTATATTATCAGTGGTTTTTGAAATTTGTGTAAAATTGTTCTTTTCTTCTGTCCTGCCATGATAATGGCACTGTATGATAACCAGGTTTACTGGCCGAAGCATGAAGACATTGGTAAATTTCTGAAAGTGGAGTGTACAGCCATACTGGGAGATACTGAATATCCTCCAATATTTGCCATATCTTCTGCAGTTTCACGAGGTATGGTTTCCTTCCCTTTTATTTATTTATTTATTTTAATAAGCAGTTTATATTGTTTATGGAAAATTTGGAGGCACCTGTGTCTAAGCTCAGGCTCAAAGAAACAGTGACTCTTGATCTAGTTTTTACTTATCCCATTAACCATCTAAAATTTGGTTTAGAGATGCAATTTGGGAAGAGATTTTTGTTTTCGGAGTTGCTAAGAAAGAGTGACAAAAATTTGGTCATTTTTATTGAAAAATTTTGATGTCCGAAGACTTAAGTTCAATTTCTCATATATAGAGCTTATTGTGTTATAGGCTTTTCTGCAATTCACACAAACATTTGGATTGAGGCTTAGCGGAGTTTTATTGTTGCTTAGCCTCCCATACCATTTTATTTGGACACTACTGTTTCACTGTATTATTGTGTTATGAACTTCTTTCTTTCCCTTTTTGCTTCGTCTTTATCTTTGGAACTCTAGACCTAGGATCTTTTTGAGCTTTGAAACTCATAGGAGGGTGCAGTATAAATAATTCATAATTGCTCTCCTTTTTAACTCTAGAGCCTATGCTCAATCATTATGCATCATGATGATCTTTAATTTCAGTTAGTAATGGAGTAGAGCATTGAACTAATTTAATTGTTCGTGAGGCATGCTTATTGAAGGCTCCATGTTTATATTGCTTTCAGCTTGCATCATGCTGTCCTAACCTTACTTTCTCTCATGCCTAGGTAATGGAGTCCCAAAGGTTGTGAACCTCGAAGTGCAAGGTGAACTAATAGAAGGACATATTATCAAAGGCTTAGCTGAGGTCGCATGGTGTGGTGGGACTCCAGGAAAAGGTGTTGCTAGGTACGGTAGCTTAATTAATTTCAAAATGTGCTCTTATATATGTGTTTGTGCTCCCTACAACCCTGTTCCCCAACACAAGGGGGAAAAAAAAAGAGAGAGAGAAAAGTGGAAGAGAAAAAGAGTACTGTTTCAACCTATTTTGTACATTTTTCAGTTGGTTAAGGAGAAGGTGGAACAGCAGCCCGGTCGTCATTGTTGGTGCAGAAGATGAGGAGTATCGTTTGACTGTAGATGATATTGATTCAAGTTTGGTTTTCATGTACACACCGGTCAGTGAAGAAGGTGCCAAAGGGGAACCCCGATATGAGTATACAGATTTTGTAAAAGCAGGTGTGTCAGGAAGCTTTGATACAACTTGTCATTCATATTTCATTGCTTAATTTTTTTATTTTTATTTTATATTAAGGTTCATCTAGCTTATTTTGAATGCATACATTCATTTATGTACTCATTTTATTATGCTTTGTGATATGAGATATGTTCTATGACATGCAAATACTAAGGATGAATTTGTTTATGAATTTTGTGTTTTTGTTTTTAAAAGAATTTTAAAAAATGAATTGTGAATTTTGATGTTGAAGTAAAGATTTTAAAAATGAATTGTTAATAAATTTTAAAAATGATATTTGAGTTTGAAATGCATTGAAAATGTGTAAAGTAAGAAAATACTTTTTTGGAAACATAGATACAAAACCCTGTGGCTTTGTTTGTTTATGTTTTTCAAAATTTAATACTAACCACATATTTCAAAATCATTTAGAAAACAAAAATTCAAAATTCATAAATAAACACACCCTAATTGTTTGAGTATTACAGAGAATATATACTAGAGTTGGGCTCACACATATAGTTTAAACTCAAATTGAATATGATAGTGGACTTTAACAGTTGCATTCTTAATTTTTAACATAGAAAATCCTTCTACCGTTTCTTTTCTTTTCAAAACCTAAAGATTTTCAGACGGCATATGAAATGACAATGTTTCATGTTCACAGCTCCTCCATCTGTCAGTAATGTTCATATTACTGGAGATGCTGTTGAAGGAAATGTTATCAAAGGAGTTGGGGAATACTTCGGAGGAAGAGAGGGTCCCAGCAAGTTTGAATGGTTACGTGAGAATAAGGACACAGGGTTAGTATACTTTTCCTTGTCAAGTTTCAGTAGAGCACATAACAAAATAAGTGGATGCATTTCTTCTTCTATTATGGCTATCTCTTCCAAGGTCGGGGTTTCACATAATTCTTTTTGTCAGAGATTATTTTGTTTTGGCCTTTTATTTTTATCCTCCACCTTTTTTTTCTGTTTTTGATTTGTACTTTTGTTGAATGGTTGCACTTATTTTGTATAATTTGAATTTAATAATTTTGAAATATCTCCATAACATGTACTTTAGTAACCGCTGTTTCCTTGTTAAATTCTAAATTTGTACAGGCTGGGGAGGTAATCTTTTGTTCTTTACTACGAAGCTAACTTAGCTCTATTTTTAATATTTTTTTCCCTGTCAGAGAATTTGTATTGGTATCAACTGGAACAGCTGAGTATACTTTGATGAAAGAAGATGTAGGGCGACGTTTAGCTTTTGTGTATATACCTATTAATTTTGAGGGTTTGTTCATCTACCTCTTCTCTGTGAAAAATGTTAAGAACATGCCTGACTTTAGCTCATTACAGATTATCTAGTAAGATAACCATTGGCTTGTTTTTCAGGGCAGGAAGGGAAATCTGTCTCAACACTATCTCAGACAGTGAAGCAAGGTACATATATTAATGCATTAAATTTATTGCTTATGTTCTTGTTAGCCCTTTAATTGTTGACTATAATCTATGATTGTCTTCTCAGTTTACTTCTGTCAGCAATTTTCCTACCGTTTCTTGAAGTTGATCCATGGCCTGATGTTTATGTTTTTGGTGCTTCGGACCCATTTCCTTCTTTTTTCTTTGCCTTTCTCCCTTTGTTTATGATAAACTCAAAATTTGGAGAATTAAAGGCCAAATTTTGTCTTCATATTCTCAATTATATTTGTTAACTAGTTGTAGTTATGAAATTAGTTCACTGTTTTTCAAGGGGATTCCTTGTTGCAAAGTTTGTTGCTGCTCTGGCTAAAATCAAAAGTTCATGGAAGTCATGTTTATGCACCCACACCTAAAAATGTTTAGCTTAGAATGTCCATAAATCTTGTGGACCCTCCTTTTTGTTCTCTTTATATATATATATATATATATATTTCATTCATTTAATACAAATGCCTTTGTTTCCTATTAAAGAGAAGGAAAAGGAAGGAAAAAAAAGAAAGAAAGAAAGAACGAAGAAAAGATAAAGTGATTTAGAACATGCAATTGTTCATATGTCCATGCCTAACCACAACATCGATTCAGTTTTCCATCGAAAGTGTATGCATATCTATTAATTTATGTTAGTTGTGTCCCATAAGTTTATCATCCTTGAGTAGCTTGATCTCCTCCAATGCACCCTGGGCCAGATATTTTACATCTATTCTTGAATAACTTGTTTCTAGTTTAATTGTTGCTATTGTTGGTTTGGCGTGCTGGATGACATGTTCTTTGACCTGTAATTCTGATTCTGTCTTTCCACAAAACCCAGCGCCCCCTAAAGTAACAAATGTTAAGATAATTGGTGATCTAAGGGAGAACAATAAGATTACAGTAACTGGTACTGTTACTGGAGGAACTGAAGGTTCAAGCAGAGTGCAGTGGTTTAAAACAAATTCTTCAATATTGGATGGTGAGAATGGTCTTGAAGCAGTGAGCACCTCCAAGATTGCCAAGGTAAGTGATATCTTTTGTCTCTACTAGTCATCTTTCTGATATCCGGAATTTATCTTTTTACTTGTTTCTTGACCTCAAATCTTAGTTGACCTTCACGTTTGTCTAGGCATTCCGCATACCTTTAGGAGCAGTTGGTTATTACATTGTTGCAAAGTATACTCCTATGACTCCAGATGGTGAATCTGGTGAACCAGCATATGTTATATCAGAAAGAGCAGTTGAGAGTAAGTGAATCTGTTTCTTTTTCCTTGTCCATGAGTGTTGAATTGGATTGAAAAGAATTGACAAGTATTATGGGATTTCGTCATGGGTAAAAATTTCTCAACTTGTTATTTCACTTGAGTAATTGCTCAGTCTGTTGAATTTGATACTCTTATGTACTAAACAAGTCTTGCAAATTGCTATTAATTAAATTTGGAATGTTCAAATAATGAAGTTGCTGACCTAAAATATTTAGAGTTTTGTATATCGATCATATATGCATACATCTAATATTTCTGTTTTAAGTTTCTGCTAGTACTTCTCTAGAGTAAAATTGGGATGATTTAAGTTTCAGCTTATACTTTGGCTTAACACTTGAAATGTGAATGCCAAATTAGAGCAAGTTTGATGTTAAGCTTTTGTCTTTGCTTAAAGTCTTTCCTTTGTTAACATGGGGGATGGGCCTAAGTAATGATCAAGCAACTTTTTTTTTTCTTGTTTCTTTTCCCGTTTTAAATCCAAAGGCTTTTATACTCTACACAGGAAAAAAGCCTCTTGGTTTTACATTAGCGGTTATTAAGAAAGTGCTTTGTAATGAATCTGACCTAATAGCTGTTTCCAAACGTCTGGTCTTACTTTTTAGTTTTCTGTTTAATATGTGGCTGCTCTACGTAAACTCATTACTTTCCCACATAATGAAGGCAGTCTTTATATAAGGCACTTCAATAATCTGTACTTATCAATTCTTGCAGCTCTCCCCCCAAGCCTGAATTTCTTGTCTATTACGGGTGATTATTCTGAAGGCGGAATACTGACAGCATCATATGGTTACATTGGTGGTCATGAAGGAAAGAGCATATACAACTGGTATATTCACGAGGTATACAATTTGATCTATTTGCATATTGATCGTCTTCTTCTTCTCCCCCATTTTTTATTTTTCATTTTCTGACACCTAAATTTTTTCATATCCATCAGTTCTGTCTACCCTGATAGAACATATAGTCAGAATATATATTTCACCAGGTGGTAACCTGAAAATTTTCAGTTGGTTCCTGATACTCTTATCTCATGTTACATGAGTAGTTATGTTCTCTTTTATGGACATTTTCAGTATGGCTACTTTGGATGGGATAATAACTTCTGTTAAGTTTTTCTTTGACATGGCTTATTGCAAATCTTGTTTCGCAATGATTGTGTTAAGAAATAAGTGGACAGTAGCTACAACAAAACCATGTTGTCTAAATTACTCCCTCATAGGCTGGATCTGTTGCACAGAAGAGCATCTATAATGGAAGATTTGTGTAGTCTTAGTACTAAACCTGTAATTTCAATTGTGTGTTAGTCTATGTTGTAAGCCTTGATAAACATCATTTCGCTTGCTGCTTTCTTGACTATCAGGTAGCACTGGTTTCTCTATTCGTTACTCTATTGATTTTCTTTTTAATTTGAAAAGAAAATAATAAAGCACAAGCTTTATGTCTTGAGACGAGCATATTGCTTGTAGAATTATATATAATTTTTCAGGAGTATAGGATGTATAGTTCAATCTGACTCACCTTTAAAAAAAGGATATCTAGTTTTTTAAATCATGCAGCAGCAGTACATAGATAGAACTTATCCTCATAATATGTGGCATGTTTCTGGGACATCTGCAGGTTGAAACTGACAATGGTACTCTAATACCCGAGGTTTCAGGACTTCTTCAGTATCGTGTAACTAAAGATGTGATTGGTAAATTCATTTCCTTCCAATGTACCCCAGTGTGTGATGACGGAATTATCGGTGAGCCAAGGACTTGCATGGGAACGGAACGTGTTCGTCCTGGTAATTTTATTATATTATGTCTTGCAATATGTTTGAGTAAATCATTTGAACTAATTATTTTTCATTTCAAAATGATGATGTTTGGTGGAATTATTGTTGGAATAATTTTTCAATTGTGAAATGTTTTAGTTAATGTATAATGCACTTTAAGAAGCTAGAAAAAAATTATATTTCTTGCGACTGAATATCTATCATTAATTTTGAATGATAGCCGGAATTTGGTTAAAGGATGTTTGTCTTTTAGCGTTACAGTGAGTTAATTCAACTAATCTTATAGTGCTGGAAAATTACTAAGTTGCTATAACTAATTGATCTTCATTTCCACTTTATATCAAGGAGGTATATGTTGTCTAGTGATTAGTTGCTTTTATGGAAGTTTATATCATAATAGAACAGGGGATTAAGGTTTTTAACATAACTTATCTTTTAGTTTGAAATGTGTTTCAATTTATCTTAAGCTTGCACTCCTGGAAATTCATACATCCTGTAGTAGATTTGTTAAATTTAAATTCTGTTGATTTATCATACCATGTCCAGAACAGCCATTCTCTTCAAATTTTAATTTTCAATGGAAGATACTTGATGATTATTTGGTGTGCAAATTGGCATTGTATTATCTCAGTTATTTAATGCTTAAGCATTAAATTTTTTGGTACATAGGTACTGGTGTATTTTTAGTCTGTATGTTAGTTGGCTAGTTTTTGAGCCTTGTGATGCCTTTCAAATACATCTTTATACCAGTGCGACATGTATCCGTTTTTAAAGTATTTGCATATTATTAATTTTATTTTAATTGGTAATTTTTTTATTTGTACTGCTTCTGTACACCTTTTTTTTATTTATTTACTTATCTAAACTACCTTTGAAATCTGCTTCTGATACTGAATGCTGCTTGGTGATCAGGGAGCCCGAGATTGCTATCTCTACAAATAGTTGGAAAGCCAGTTGAAGGGACTGTAGTGAGTGTGGACAAAAAATATTGGGGTGGTGATGAGGGAGATTCAGCATTTCGCTGGTTCAGGGTACTTTTATTCTCTATTGGTAGCTTTTCTTGTGCCTTGTTCTTGTGGAGGTGTGACTGAATTAGCTGAATTCTTAGTTGACATCATTTACTGCAGGACCGGAATTTCATTCATAATTGTTGTTGAGTTATATGTAGTAAGAAGTAAGAAGTAGAAGTTTGTTACTGTCTTAGTGTATATTTGTGTATATAATGAGGTGCCTAGCATTGTATTCGATACAGAAAAATAATAGAGCTATCTTCTCTTCTGCTCTCTGTCTATTATCCTCTCAATAATAGAAATCTATCTTCTCTACATTCACAATTGTCATTGTAAATTATAAGAAAATAACAAATTTGTAAAATTATTTTTCTTCTTCTTTTATAATTTTTTCCCAAAAGTTTTGGCATTTATGGCAGTTTGTTTGCTACTATCATGCCCTAATTTATAAAAAATGTGTATGCAGATAACTTCAGATGGCACGCAATATGAAATCAGGGATGCAACTTCTGCATCATATGTGCTCTCAGTGGAGGACATTGGCTTCTTTGTTTCTGTTTCATGTGAACCTGTCAGAAGTGACTGGGCGCGGGGCCCTATTGTGCTATCTGAACAAATTGGACCTATCGTTCCTGGTAAATAGTTAATTTCTTATTATCATATTTTTAATGTTCAATTTTTTTCTCTGTTTGGTGTTTCAAAAACCTTGAATATATTTTGTTTACTTTTGGTGTGTTCATGGAAAATTTCTGGAATGCTGAGAAATATATATATTTACCTCTTTCCATGCGAGAGATATATAATAGATGTTCCATTTTTTCTTAGGATTTATTATGTGATGCAGGTCCTCCAACTTGCCAGTCCTTAGAGTTTCTCGGGTCAATGATTGAAGGACAACGTTTGAGTTTTGTTGCGTCTTATAATGGAGGGTGAGATTTATAATCAACCATTTATGATTGGTGAGGGTAGAAATTCCTGGAAGTCTTGTTGAAATTTTACTTTGATATTAAATAATACTTTTATGATTCAGGGAAAGGGGAAATTGCTTCTATGAATGGTTTAGAATAAAAAGTAATGGTGTGAAGGAGAGACTAAGTACTGAGGGTAAGTTTCATTTAGTTGTTAGATTTGATTTATTTGCCTTTTCCATTTGCAATTAGAAGATTAAATGGTCAAAACGTTCTCTTGCAGAATTTTTGGATTTGACTTTGGATGATGTGGGGAGAAGAATTGAACTTGTTTACTCTCCCATGCGCAAAGATGGAGTCAAGGGGAGTCCTAGAACCATTGTTTCTGATGTGATTGCACCTGGTGAGTTGTAGTTTAGTAATAAGATAAGTAAACATATAATTGCACCAAAAACAGCTGCTTACTGTTATTGGTATTCCTATTTGGTCACATACTTAGTCTGTTGCGACCTGACAAATGTCTTTTATCCTTTCTATGGTGAAATTCATCTGGAAACTTCTCTGTTCTTGCTACTTGAGCAGTAGGGTGAGATCAAATTAGTCGCTAAATTGTGTGACCCTCCTGAGTTGCTTTTCATGAACTAAAGATCATTCATTTAGCCTTCTAGTTTCATTCTCATCTTGCATAATTAGTTGAAATTGTCATTCATATTTTATGGATTTTGTTTGTTAATGTCTTCTTTCTATAATGTCAAATTCTTGTGGCCCATTCAATCTCCTTGTATCTACCTTGCAACAGCGGATCCAGTGGGATTAGACCTTGTAATTCCTGATTGCTGTGAGGATAAGGAAGTTGTCCCGTACAAGAAGTATTTTGGTGGACAGGAAGGTGTTGGAGAGTATATTTGGTACAGAACAAAGAATAAGCTACATGCTTCTGCATTGACGGATATATCTAATGATTGTGAAGATGTTCTTATATGTGGCAAAACATTGTAAGTTTTGATATGTTTTGGTACTGTGATCTCAGAATTTGTCTCAAGTCTGGATATTAATTTGTGAATAATGGGTGACTGTGGCAGAACATATACTCCATCACTTGAAGATGTGGGGGCTTATTTGGCCTTGTATTGGCTACCTACTCGTGCGGATGGCAGATGTGGAAGGCCATTAGTTGTGACATCTAACTCTCCAGTTACCCCAGGTTTGTCTTAGTTTACATAATAGTTAAGGTTATCTTCTGTTCATATTGACAAAAAGTGGGCCTACCATTTGAACAGCCCTAAATACTCATGCCATAAATGTTGTTCTATTCAAGTGATTAGTGGGCTTCATGATGTAGTTTCAGTCTGGAGAATGTACCTTGCTTCAATTTAGTTTCAGCCCTAAATACTCTTGCCTTAAATGGTGCTTTCATGGGCCAGCATGTTATCATGAATTCTGTTTCAATTTAGTTTGATCAACACCAGTGCATCATAAAACCTTTTGATAAGTGGTTGATCTAACTTGACCCTACCTGTATCAAGTGTTTTTTTGTTCGGTTCTGTTGATCTTATGTTTTTTAACACGTTGAAGAAAATAATATGTTGCAGCTCTTCCAGTTGTCTCAAATGTTCGTGTAAAAGAGGTGTCTTCAGGCATATATACTGGAGAAGGTGAATATTTTGGTGGATATGAGGGATCAAGCCTCTTTAGCTGGTACAGAGAAACTAATGAAGGGACTATTGGTCTTATAAATGGGGCTAACTCTAGAACTTATGAAGTTACAGATTCAGATTATACCTGCCGTTTATTGTTCGGGTAATATTTCTCCCTTTCTTTGACTGTTGTGATATATAGCATCAGCTAGAGGAAGTGTTTATGAAAATCTAGGGTGTCTTATAGAACATGAATCACAAGGGTTATGTTAGGTGTTAAGCCTTTAGTTTCAACTTTTACTAAGGCTGCCCACTTGAGATATTATACCTCCCAAGTTTCTAATAACCAAGATCATAGGAACATTCTGTAGTTTAAAACTTGGTGAACACATTAAAGAGATTATTAACTGATTTTTTTTTTTTTTTTGGTATCAAAATGAAGGAAATTTTGACACGTGGCAAAAATAATTGAGAAAAAGCTAGTGACGATGAATGTTGTTGGTGGTGATGATGATAGAAGAGATGGTTAAAGATGGGTAGATGTCATTGGATAGTTAAAAGTAAAACATTTTTTTTTCTAATCCCTTCAAATGGGAATAAGAATATCTCCTTGTTATGAGGACCAAGATTACCTCACTTTGAGATAATGTAGTTCCTTGATTGGAATGGGAGATTTTATTTACAAATACCATGCATGGGACTGAGATTCCCATTTCTTCTGTCCCCAAGCCCAGAGTCACCTGAAACCAAGCTTTATATTCTACTATTGCTCCAAAGCTCGTAATTGATNTTCAGATTATACCTGCCGTTTATTGTTCGGGTAATATTTCTCCCTTTCTTTGACTGTTGTGATATATAGCATCAGCTAGTGGAAGTTTTTATGAAAATCTAGTGCGTCTTATAAAACATGAATCACAAGGGTTATGTTAGGTGTTAAGCCTTTAGTTTCAACTTTTACTAAGGCTGCCCGCTTGAGATATTATACCTCCCAAGTTTCTAATAACAAAGATCATAGGAACATTCTATAGTTTAAAACTTGGTGAACACATTAAAGAGATTATTAACTGATTTTTTTTTTTTTGGTATCAAAAAGAAGAAAATTTTGACACGTGGCAAAAATAATTAAGGAAAAGCTAACGACGATGAATGTTGTTGTTGGTATGATGATAGAAGAGATGGTTAAAGATGGGTAAGATGGTTGTTAGATAGTTAAAACATTTTTTTTCTAATCCCTTCAAATGGGAATAAGAATATCTCCTTGTTATGAGGACCAAGATTACCTCACTTTGAGATCATGTAGTTCCTTGATTCGAATGGGAGATTTTATTTACAAATACCACGCATGGGACTGAGATTCCCATGTCTTCTGTCCCCAAGCCCAGAGTCACCTGAAACCAAGCTTTATATTCTACTATTGCTCCAAAGCTAGTAATTGATCTACTATTGTTTTGCCTGTGATTTTGTGGCATTTATTTCCCAATTTTTTTGATGAATAAGTAATTCATTAGTTTGTTTTGCAATATATGGCTGTTCANTCAGCTTTAATGGCTGCTAGGTAGTTGCTTATAATTATCAAATGTTGACAAGACCTACTTATTATCAGAAGCTAACAACTTGAAAAAGTTTCTTCATGCTTCCAACTTCTTATTGTTTATATCTCTAGTCTTGTGACTTGTGAATGTTGTTCTTTAGAACTCTAGTTTTAGTATGAGATTTTTGGTGCTAATTCTGAGGAGGTTTATCCATTGTGATAAACATGTTTAGGTACACACCAGTTCGTTCAGATTCAGTTGTAGGAGAACTCAGATTGTCTGAGCCTACTGACATTATTCTCCCTGGTAAGTTGTCTAATTGTAAGAANGCAAAAAGCTTGAATTATGTGGTCTCCATTTATTCTTTAGTATTTGATTTTAACGTTTTACATGTCAGACTTAGACTCACGTAATTTATCAGGAGTAATTCAAGTAGCTCTCTTGGACCACTGCTTTCATAATGCAAAAAACTTCCACTTTGTGGTCATATTTCCCCAAAAATATGCATCAAATAGATTTTTTGTTAAGGAAGGATGGCGTAACGTATTCATAGCTTGAGTCAGATGTTAATCATTTTGAATATAGTCAAGTTATTTCGAATCTTTAAATTAGATTTAAAAAAGAAAAAATTCCAAGTATCATTATTTATGATATTTCTAATGTTATAAAATGACAACTCAATCCCTTTTATCTCTTGAAGCATTGAAACTTCTGTTGAGTAGATTGCTGATATGACATTCTCTTTTGCAGTAAAAACTGTTGATGCCATTTTGAAATTTATGCCTTAAGCATTGATTATACTTTGAATACGTTCATCATAGCCCTCCAAGCTTGTTAAGTAGTTAGATATAAGTGTTTGCTTATTTAAGAAAATTGCTCTATTGATCAACTGCAATGCTTGTCTGCTTAGTGCTCCACTTGGGCCAGAGTCAGGAAATGATGAACAGCTGTGACTTATTTCTGCATTTTTTTTTAATTGGTAGATTATTATTGATTAATCATATTGACTATAGCTTCAATTTCATGTTCTTTGAAACTTCTTTTTAGAGCCTGAATTAGAGAAGTCACTATTATAAGAATTTTGAATTGCATATTAATCTTTCCTCCAGAGCTTCCAAAAGTGGAGATGCTTGCACTCACCGGAAAGGCGATGGAAGGTGATTTACTCACTGCTGTTGAAGTTATCCCGAAGAGTGAAATTCAACAATATGTTTGGAGCAAATACAAGAAAGATATTCGATACCAGTGGTATAGTGCTCCTTTTTCTCTTTAGTGCACAATTTCAGCAATTCAGATATTGCAGTACTTGCTTCCTTGTGATATTTAATATCAATATTCATAATAATTGAATGGCCAGTTTCTATTACCGAGCTCTGAATTTTATATTTGTCTCTCCTGAGAAAATTAGAAGAAATAGTCAAATTTTAAGGATCCTTTTGAAAACTAGGAAATCTCTTAATTTCTTGGATTTTTCTAACCAAGTTCATCTCGCTAGAACACAATATCCCTACTTTATCCAAACACATTTTGAAACTCATTTTAACGGGTAGGCCAGTTGACCCGTGATGGGCTAATAGGCAGGCCAAGTTTTGCTTGTGACGGGCAAATTGGCTAGCCCGTTGGTAGCCAAGTTTTGCTTGTGACAGGTCAATTGGTTAGCCGGTTGGCCTCAACGGGCTGACGGTTCTGATGTTGGAGAATGAGTTTTCAAACCCAATTCTACAGTAACTCATTTTAAACCTCTTTTTTTTCATAAATCCTACCAAAATAATCCATTCTATACAACTTTAAACTTTTTTCAAGCTATTTTTCTTAACTTATTAATAATCTAAACCAACTTTAAAGAATGAGAGAATAAGAGCACGAAGGAGAATGAAGTTAAAAAAAAAAATAACATAAAACAATATGCGGGGGTATTTTGGTTAAGACATATGAGGTTGGTTAGAAAAATTATAGAAAATAAAAAGACATGCTATTTTTCAAAAACCCTCATAAATTTGGTTATTTTTGCAAATCCCCCTTTAGACTATTGTTTGATATGTCCTAATGAACTTACAAATATATCGGTCTTTGGATGCTTGAAAAAATGTTATGATGTGTTCTTTTAGCAATTGTTGTCTTTTGCTGTTCCAAATAAGTGATGCAAGGAATGGTGCAGGTTCTCTTCATCAGAAGGGGATGATAAGAAATGTTATGAACCTTTACCTTCACAGAGTTCTTGTTCTTACAAAGTGCGGTTGGAAGATGTTGGTTATTACCTTAAATGTGAATGCAATGTGACTGATGTGTTTGGAAGGTCAAGTGAGCCAGCATATGCTGAGACTGCCCCTGTATTGCCAGGTAATGTTTCTGTTTTTCAATCAGTTAAAAATGGTTTTGCTCTGTTTTTCAATTAGTTAATAAATTTTCTATCCCGATATTAGAAAACTTGTTCCTTTTTTTTTTTTTGGTTTAATTCAGTATAATAATTTTCTTTATTATTTTTACTTAATTTTCTTTGATGTTATCTTTTGCAGCCAGCTATAATCCTTTTTTGAATGATCAGATGCTTTAGTATTGTGTTCCCTGTTCTATGAAACATTTTCTTTTCTGATCAACTCTTGCTGAGGCATAAATATTTATCTCCAGGGATTCCTAGAATAGACAAACTGGAGATTGAAGGGAGGGGTTTTCATACCAACTTATATGCTGTTCGTGGAATTTATAGTGGAGGAAAAGAAGGAAAAAGTAGAATTCAATGGCTGAGATCAATGGTGGGAAGTCCTGATCTTATATCTATACAAGGTACTCTAAATTCTATGAGTTATTCAGCAGTATATAGCAATTCACTTTTGAGTCAGATCTTCATAGATGGGTGTTCTCTTTCATATGTTTGTATGTGCCTTTATTAACCAAACAGTTCATATGAAACGTTAAAGGAATGGAGGCACTGAAGACAATGCTTCTGGACATGAGCAGTATCTGTACACCATAAATAAACTAAGCTCATACAAACTTATTAAGACCAGACGAGTCCATGTGATGTTCTAAATGTTCTTTCGTGAGCATCTTTTCTATTAGTGATTATGAAATTGTGTCGTTCATATTCAATAACAAACAAGCTAGAGAAAAATCCAAATTTTCCGATAAAGTCTTTTGGCCAATGATGAATTCTGTTTTTCTGTCCAAAAGGTAAATGTGTTAATTTTGTATTTCGGAGTTATCAGGCTGGTTATGGGAATGCAGGATTTTGCTAATGCCTCATTGTTTATTTATATTGATGAGATGACTCACTTTTATGTGTTTGATATTTTCTTTTTTCAAACATGAAAGAAATTATTGTCAGCAACCAGGAATCTAAACTTTTTTCCTCGTATAAATGTGAAAGGTTTTAATTTTGCTATTAAAAAGCTCACATTTTTCTGAACATGGTTCAGTTTTATTGAATATTTGATTCCAAAAGATTTAGGTCTGATGTTGCAGGAGAGATGGGGAGGATGTACGAGGCTTATGTTGATGATGTGGGGTACAGGTTGGTGGCTATCTATACCCCTGTAAGAGAGGATGGTGTTGAGGGGCAACCTGTTTCAGCTTCCACTGACCCCATTGCAGTTGGTAATTGGATTAATTCTACAGCTTCTTATATTCAGTAGCTATCTGAATGATTTTATCTTCATGTCTCCATTTTTGTTTAATTTGATATTAACCAACTTGCAGAGCCTGATGTTCTTAAAGAAGTGAAGCAGAAGCTTGACCTTGGAGCTGTGAAGTTTGAGGTCTGATTCTATTCCAAATTTTGCGTTGATGTTTCTATAGTTATGGAGTCACAAAATCTGGTTAAAAATTCCGCCATATAACCTAGTGCGCAGAACTTAAAAAGAGTATATTTATATTTTCTTTGCAAAATTTATGCTTTGTAATGTAGTAAAAGAAGAAACAAAGGTGAACAACAGGATAATGGACAGTTCTAATCCATGCGATATGTTTTAAGTTAGTCAGACTTCCAACTTGGCAGAATATAAAAATATCCATGACTTTGGGGGGCACTGTCCTATCTAAAAAGCGATAGTTACCAAATGGACTGCCTGTCCACAGTTAGACGTTTTCTTAATAATCAAAGTTCAGCTGAATACAAGTCAATTTTTGCTTAACGATGGTGTTTTAGTTGCCTTTTCTATAACAATCTGTACCTGACTTGTTCAATATGAACATTGTTTGTCAATATATAGTATTTGACATGGCTCTATTAAACATAGTTTATTTTCCTGAGGTTCACTGCTTGATCTTTGGAAACAGGTATTATGTGACAAGGACCGTACTCCAAAAAAGGTCTGCTTTCGCTGTTCTCTGCTTGACATTTGTAAATTTTTGAATTTAATGTTGAAATTATTGTAAATACTATGCCTTGACATTTCCTAATTTTACAGGTTCCTGGGGAGGGGACTCTTGAGAGAAGAATTCTAGAAATTAATAAAAAAAGAGTAAAAGTTGTAAAGCCAGGTTCCAAGACTTCTTTTCCGACTACCGAAATCCGTGGAACTTATGCTCCTCCTTTTCATGTAGGTTTCTTCATCTAGAACATATGCATTGATGTACTCTCTTCTTTTGATTACTAAGTATGCTTTGTTCTCACACACATACAAATCTATGCTTGGAACTTGTTCTGTTTAGGGAAAGTGAAAGTAAGGGTAATATGCAAAGAGAATTAGATGGGGGAGACTGGCATCTTTGAAAAATATATAGGGTTAATTTTTGACTTTGTTGATATACTTGCTGAAGCTCATAATGAATGTAATTTTTCAGGTGGAGCTATTCCGAAATGACCAACGTCGGCTCAGGATTGTAGTGGACAGTGAAAATGAAGTAGACTTGATGGTTCACTCTCGGCATCTCCGAGATATCATAGTCCTTACCATCCGGGGCCTTGCACAGCGTTTTAATAGTACATCCCTTAATTCTCTCCTCAAAATAGAAACATAATTTAGCGTAAGAGATGTAGAAGTTAATACACATCAACATATTTACACCTTTAGGCTTAGGTTTTGAGGAATGCCGTCCTCTCATCTCAAATTTTTCTCCCTTTTTACCATTGGCTTGTCAATGCATGGGTGTTGTTGCCATGTTTGGTTATTATTTTTTATTCTTACCGTCTAAGAAAAGAAATGTTTTGTGTTGTGCAGTAGGCGAAGGGCTGGGTTTATTTGCAGTTAGTGTTGTACATTATAACATTAGTTATAATATTCTATTCAACTATTTGTAAGATTTTCCTTTTTCATCTCTTTGATTGTGAATTGCGGGTGGTTTGTTTGTTTTTTGGTTTTCTTTGTCTGTTTTTCCAAAACCATGTGAGCATAATTCGATCTTTAAATCTCATGTTCAATTAAAAAGAAATCTAACCAGTCAACTTATAACCTAAAAATGTTGATCACCTTTGTTGGAGTCGGAGCTAACTGGTGGAACCACACACTTAACTTTTTTGGGAAGCCTTGAGGATGGCATTAGACTAACATGGATTTTTTAGTAAGTTCTTATCTCCTATATATCACCGTTCTTTTTTTTTTTTTTTTGGCTCTATCATGGATCGCGTAATCGTTGTCTCAAATCATCTTTGCCAAGAGTAAGTTACATCAACTTGCTAGAAATCTATATGCTATTCAACAACATGAACAGTAAGAAAGGTTAAAATTTTGATATGTTGTATGGCAGTGAAATAGCTGATAATGAGTTTTTTCGTGGCANAAATCTAACCAGTCAACTTATAACCTAAAAATGTTGATCACCTTTGTTGGAGTCGGAGCTAACTGGTGGAACCACACACTTAACTTTTTTGGGAAGCCTTGAGGATGGCATTAGACTAACATGGATTTTTTAGTAAGTTCTTATCTCCTATATATCACCGTTCTTTTTTTTTTTTTTTTGGCTCTATCATGGATCGCGTAATCGTTGTCTCAAATCATCTTTGCCAAGAGTAAGTTACATCAACTTGCTAGAAATCTATATGCTATTCAACAACATGAACAGTAAGAAAGGTTAAAATTTTGATATGTTGTATGGCAGTGAAATAGCTGATAATGAGTTTTTTCGTGGCATKAACTCAGCAGATTTGTCATTGCTTTTGTAGTGCTCAGAATGTAAGAATGACTGAATTGAGATCCAAGTACAATCCTCTATTTACAGAAACACCGATACGAAAAGCCTAAACCTTACCTAAACCTTAGCATAACTTCATCCATGTACTCTAATTGTGTTATCTGTTTAGCCCTGCCTCAGTGTTTGAAATGCGTGATGCATCGGCTCCTCTTTGAGTCTCATTAGCTGCATCATAAGAAGCATGAAGTGCCACAAAGATATAGTAGAGGAGCAAGAGCACCGTCCAGGCAATAAATCTCATAAACGAAGGGCCATCAATGGAACCCATGATGAAAATATTTACAGCTATGCAAGCTGATGGCAGCCAAGGAAGTAGAGGTACTCCCCACATTTTCGGCTTCCTTGCTTTCTTCACAGTCAACTGTAGTCCAAGTGTTGCCAAGAACCAAATCGGAACTGTCACAGCGTAGCCAACCCATCCATCTTGGCTAATTGCCCATAAAGCAGCTGAAGCAGTAGAGGATCCTATGATCACCAGCAGGAAACAGATGAGCTTGTTTCTATCAGAGTCTGAAGTCTCACCAGCGACATAATATCTTCTTACTAGAAGAGCAACGGCAACAAGGGTAAAGATAAACAAGGTTGATATCGAAAGGAGATTTGATAACACGTCTAGGCTTGTGAAGAATGCCACGACGCAGTTCGCAACGGTCATGACAACTGTGGCATTAACTGGTGTCCCAGTTCTCTCATTAATGGCCGCAAGAATGGGTGGTGCCATGTGTGTGCGGCCAATGTGAGTGAAATAGCGAGCTTGGCCGATGATGTTAGCAAGCAAGACGGTGGTCATGCCCTTCAATGCACCAAGTGCAACGATGTACTTGGCCCAGTTCATACTGGCGGCTTGAAATGCAATAGTGAATGGTGCATCAACATCAATCTGATAGTAAGGCTGCATTAAGCACAATGTTCCAGAAAGAACGCAGTAAGTTAATATTGTGATCACCATTGAGCCGATTAGACCAATTGGAATATCTTTACCAGGGTTTCTGATCTCCTCACCCAAAGTTGCTACTCCATCAAACCCAACATAAGCAAAGAAGAGAACAGCTGAAGCTTTCAGAATACCGCGAATACCGTTTGGAGCAAAGTTCGCATAATTGGCTGGGTTAGCTTGAGTAAGACCAGTGATTAGGATGAAAACCAAGATTATAACATGGATGATGGTGGCAATAGAATTGAATCTGGATGAACCTTTCATGCTCATGCATGCGCCGATACAAATAATAGTTGAGACCATAACAGCAATTGGGTCTAAATGGCTGAAATCTTCAGAAAAGGATGATACATTTATGCGAAAACTGTTGGGATGTTGGTTGCACAAGGTAGCAAAATAAGAAGTCCAGGACCTTGCCACACTAGCACCTGCTACTACATACTCGAAGAGAATGTTCCCTGCAGCAATATAAGCTATGAAGTCACCTAGCTCCACCCTAAGATAGGCAAATGACCCTCCTGCAACTGGTAACTCAACCGAAAATTCAGTATAACAGAAGACTGATAGCAATGCAGAAAAACCTGATATAAGATAAGAAAGAATGACAGCCGGGCCAGCATGATTCCTAGCAGCTTCACCAGTGAGAACAAAGATACCAGCACCCATAACAGCTCCAATGCCAAACCAGATGAGATCCCACCAGTTGAGGGTTTTCTTCATTTCATGCTGACTGCGAGCTTTCATTTCATGTAGCTCAAGGTTGTCATCTGAACGTGCCATGAGGCGCTCTTTAAGCCTGGTTTTTGTACTCCACAAGGCATTGACATAGTTTCCCCAGCTTTGAAATGATTCCTCTGGCAGAAAATCTTCTTTGCTGCATACACAGCCTCTCTTCTTGAGGCCATTGCCATTGCCACTCACCATTCTTTGCTCCGAGAAGAAAACGAGAAAGCTACTGAAAAAGCCAAACGGGATATTTTCTTTGTCAATAACTGGGATAAAATGTGTTGACTTGCAGAAAAGACTAGTAAACTAGCAGATATGTGTAAAGGGCATTGATAAAAAACAAGAAAAGTTACAAAATTATGCAGCAACTTCACAAAAAAAAAAAAAAAAAAAAATTAATCTAGCGAATCAGATTAATCCGGATGGAATTCACAACTTAAACATCTGCTTTTGACACACTTAAGCTGGTCAATTAGAGAGAATTCGGGATGAGGATTGAAAAATTTAAAGTAAAACGGCAAATTATATTTAAGTTAGTCACGAAACATCTCAATATAACAGAAATTAAATATGACCAAAGTAAGGAAAAAAGAGAAGCTCGATTTAAGGTTGTGTTTGTCTTTTGTTAATTAATTAAATATATATTGTTTCATATAGGATTAAGATATTTTAAGTTAAAATTCGATTTAAATTTAAATTTTAACTATTCATTTGATTTTTATCTATGTTGAGGAATTGACATAATCTAAAAACATCATTAAAAAAAAGTTTTGAACTTTAAATCTTTATATATATATATATATATATATATGCCTAACAAAGTTTTTTGTTATTGTTGAAATTTAATTTGTGACCTTTGACGGTTCAAAGCAGACTTGGGCCTAAACGAGATCTGTAAGAAAGCTAAAGAGAAACATGTTTTGCTGAAAAGATAAAACAATGGAGTGGTAACAACAGAAACGCTTTCGTTATACATGCATAGTAGAACATGAATGACGCAATCATCACTTGTTCAATATATTTTCCAATAGTGACAAAGAGTTTTCTATTCAAAGTCATCTTATAAGCCAATGACACTTGTATATCTAACAAGATCAAAAAAATAAATAAAAAGATCAAAGAAATGTTGTTTATATTTGATGTCATAAGTAATGTTTGTAGACATAAACACTGTCGTATAGAGACTTCGTAAAAATCCATATAAAAACCTTCATTGTCTCCCTAACTATCCGAAGTCTCAAAATGATTAAAGAAAATCATATGCATGCATGAACCATAATTAAAATTTTCGATGAAATATTGTCGGCTATGATACCATTCATGAAATGCCAAAAGTTTGCAGCCAATTGTAGAAGAAACATCACAACAAGATAAGTTTGCAATACTTGTAGTTAATAAGATAAGTTGGTAAACCATGCAAATTCTTGCAAGTGTGCGTGTGTGTGCATGAGAAAAAGGAGAGTGAAAGCATACCTAGAGAAGGCAACAAGAATGTGTTCGAAGAGAGAGATGAGAAACAGCTTCGTTAAGCCTCATATATATAGTCATATGAGGAATCAGGGTTTGATGGCTATCGGCGGAACCAGGGTTGGCTTGAAAAGCATAAATTTTATAATCTTAATTTAAAAGTAAAATTTCTTACGTATAGAACTCTAGCCAAACTTTACAAAAAAACAAAAGAAAAAAATTATGTATAAAAAATAAGTATAGATCTTATAACACATTTAAAAAAAAGTTCTTATATATTTATATTT